>PVJS01010556.1:0-47742 GCA_004027185.1 Glis glis | reverse complement strand
GGCAACTGAAATGAATAGACACTTCACGAAAGAAGAGATACAAATGGCCAATAGATACATGAAAAAATGTTCAACATCATTAGCAATCAGGGAGATGCAAATCAAAACTACTCTAAGATTTCATCTGACCCCAATTAGAATGGCAAGCATTAAGAAGTCAAACAACAACAAATGTTGGCGAGGATGTGGGGAAATTGGGTCTCTTCTACACTGTTGGTGGGATTGCAAACTAGTTCAACCACTGTGGAGATCAGTGTGGAGATTCCTCAGAAAACTGGGAATGGACCCACCATATGACCCGGCTATACCACTATTGGATATCAAACCAAAGGGATTGAAACCAGAAAACTACAGTAATATATGCATACCCATGTTCATAGCAGCACAATTCACAGTGGCCAAAATATGGAACCAACCTAGATGTCCATCAACAGATGAATGGATTACAAAATTATGGGAAATACACACAATGGAATTCTACTCAGCAATAAAGAGGAGCAAAATAACAGCATTCGCAAGAAAATGGAAAGATCTGGAGAACATTATGTTAATTGAGATTAGCCAATCACAAAAAAAGAAGGGACATATGTTTTCATTAATATGCACAACTTAGGGAGTAGTGGGGACACAAAAGGGACTCCAATGACAACAGAGAATCCTCAGTGGTGCAAGGGAAGGGGTACAAGGGAAGGGGAAGGGTAAGAAAGAAGTGAATCTATGGAATTACTATCATAAACAATGTGTACATATGAGATTATACCAACATCATTCTCAGTGCTACATGTGGGGGAGAGGTGGGGGGGAGGGACACCAAGAGCTGTGTGCATGTATGTTAACACCAAACTGATACTCATTGTGATGTGAGACTACAATGCACCAATAAAAACATAAAAAAAAAAAACTAAAGTGACATGTTCCTGAAAACAACATTTCCCAAGCCTCTGGGTTGTGGCAGAGGGAGCAGCTCCCCGCAGGCCAGTTTGATGGTGACGTTCTGAGAGTCATTCCCGGACACCCGGGCCACTTCTCCAGGTCTTTCCATGATTTTGCAAGAACCCAACTTTCTGTATTAAATCTCCTTCTGCTTTAAGTAGTACATGTGGTTTTCTTTCGTTGTTTCCTTCCTTTTTTTTGGTTCTAGGGATTGAACCCAGGGGCATTCTACCTCTGAGCTACACCCCCAGTCCCTCTTATTTTTGTTTTAAAACAGGGTTTTGCTAAATTGCTGAGGCTAGCCTGTCTTAGCCTCCCAAGTTCTGGGGTTCCAGACATGCTCCACCACGCCTGGCTTGCCTCTCTTCTATTCTAGCTTTTCTAGTGAGTGTGAAGTGGTATCTCACATTTTTATTTGCATTTCCCTAATGACTAATGATGCTGAGCATTTTTTCATGTGCTTATTGCCCATCCACACAACTCCTTCAGAGAAACGTCTTTTTAGATCCTTTGCCTGTTTTTAGGTTAAGTTATGTGACTTTTAATTATTGAATTGTAAGGGTTCCATATATATATTCTGGATAAAAATACCTTAAGAAGATAAGTGATTTTCAAATATTTTCTCCCATTCTGTGGATTGTCTTTTTCACTTTCTTGATGATATTGTTTGCAGCACAAAGGGAACTGGGGATTAAACCCACCAGCATTCTACCTCCAAGCTACACCCTCACACCTTTTTATTCTTTATTTTGAAACAGGGTCTCACTAGGTTGCTGAGGGCCTCTAACTTGTGGTCCTCTGTCCCAGCCTTCCAAGTACTGGGATTACAGGTGTGCACCACCACTCCCAGTAGCACAAAAGTTTTTAATTGTGAAATCCAATCTATTTTTTCTTTTGCTGTTTGTGATTTTTGGTGTTATATCTAAGAAGGGGATGAAAGTCATACCTAAGGGCATGAAGGTCAGCATTGTGTTTTCTAGGAGTTTTATACTTTTAACTCCTACACTGAGGTCGATGATCTATTTGGAGTTGATTTTTATATGTGGCATGGTTATAGACATCCAGTTGTCCTAACACCATTTATTGAAAGATCATTTTTCCCCCTGTTGAATGGTCTCGATACCTTTGTTGAAAGTCAACTGACCATAAATGTAAAAGTTTATTTCTGGATTTTCAATTTGATTCCCTTAACTATATCTATCCTATGCCAGTCTCACAGCGTCTTGATTACTTTTGCTTTGTAGTTAGTTTTGAAGTTGAGAAATGGAAATATTTCAGCTTTGCTATTCTTTTCAGGATTGCTTTTGCTACTTGTTGTACCTTGCAGTTCCATATGAGATTATGAGATTTAGGATCGTTTGGCCAATTTCTGGGGGTAAAAACAGCTGGAATTTTGACAGAGATTGCATCGAATCCTTAGATCAATTTGGGGGATATTGCCATCTTAACCATATTAAGTCCTTCGATCTATGAGCGTGGGACATCTCATTTATTTAGATCTTTCATTCCTTTCAACAGTGTTTTATAGCTTTCATTATGTAAGTCTTGCCCATCTTTTACCAAATTTATTCCTAAGTATTTGATTCTTCTGGATGCTCTTGTAAATTGAATTGTTTTCTTAATTTCATTTCAGATTGTTCATGGCTAGCATACAGAAATAAAATTGATTTTTATGTATTGATCTTGTATCCTGCAGCCTTGCTTACCTCATTTGTTAGTTTTAATAATTTTCTATTTGATTCCTTAGCATTTTTCATATATATAAGATTATGTCATCTAGCTGGGCATAGTGGCACATGTTTGTAATCCCAGTACTTGGGAGGCTGAGACAGGAGGGTTATAGGTTTGAGACCAGACCAGCCTCAGCAATTTAGTGAGACTCTCAGCAACTGAGTGAGACCCTGTTTCAAAAATAATAAACAAACTGGCTGGGGGTATAGCTTAGAGTTAGAATGCCCCTGGGTTCAATCCCCAGTACTAAAAATAGAGGTAGTTTTGCTTCTTTTAAATCTGGATAGCTTTTATTTTATTTTCTTAACTAATTGCTCTGGTTAGAATCCCCAATAAAATGTTGAGTAGAAGTGGCAGGAATGGACGCCATTATCTTCATTCTGATCTTTGGGAGGAAAACCTCCAGCCTTTAGCCAAAGTATGATGTTACGCGTGGGTTTTTCCTAGGTGACCTCTATCAGGTTGAGGGGTCACCTCTTTTTAACATTTTCATTTTGCTGTGTGAATCATGCCCTTTTGATGTACAGATTATTATCCCTTGGCTCCTCCCCTGGCCACATTGCTCCAGTGACAAGCTGGGTCACTATGAAGGTGGAGCTTCCTGAAATGACCAGCACTCTCCAGGAGGTGACAGATCAGCATGGTAGGGGACACAAGTAGGCACATACACTCCTTTGATCTCGTGTGACACTCCTGCTCCTGGAACCCAAGGTAGGGCTGGCTCTTTGGTGACTATAATCATAATGTGGATCCTTTTATCACTTTCAACTACATAGTGGTTCTCAGCCCTGTCAATCCAAAGTCTGTGTGTGTGTGTGTGTGTGTGTGTGTGTGTGTGTGTGTGTGTGTTACTGGGATTACAGGCATGCACCACCACTCCTGGCTCAAAGCTCCCTCCTTTAATAACTATTAAATTGAGCTATATCATTGTGATGGTTAATTTTATCTGTCCACTTGACTAGGTTGCAATACCCAGATATTTGGTCAAACGTAATTCTAGATGTTTCTGTGCAGGCATATTTTTTTTTTCTGGATGAGCTTAACATTTGAATCAGTAGACTTTGAGAAAAGCAGATTACCTTCCATAATATTGGTGGGCCGCATCCAATGAGTTGAAGGCCTTAACAGAAAAAGATTGGCTTCCCCCATGGGACAATCTTGCCCACAGACAGCCTCAGACTCACACTGTGGCATCAGCCCTTCCCTGGGTCTCCAACCTGCAGGCCCACCCTGTAGGCTTAGAACTCACCAGCCCCCACAGTCTTGTAAGCCAATTCCTTAAGATAAACACCTCTCTCTCTCTCTCTCTCTCTCTCTCTGTCTCTCTCTCTCTCTCATTTTCGGTTTCTGTTTTTCTGGAGAGCCCTGGCTAATACTACTAATACTAGCAATATATACAAGAAAGTGCCCCTAAGTGTACAGCTTGATGAGTTTTTACACACTGAATGCATTAGATCTGGAAGGGGGCCCTGACCTTCACCCCAGTAGTTCCCCTATTGCTTCCATCCAATCAGGGAACTTGCCTAGGCAGCCACAGCTCTCCGGACTTCTAACGGCACAGATTAGCTGTGCTGGTTTTAGAACTTTGTGTAAATGACATCATTTGGTGCGTGCGGTCTTGAGTCTGGCTTCTTTCACTCAACAGCACATGCACGTGAGATCCTTCTGAACTGTTGCGTGCAGTTGTGAATCGCTCGTCCTTCTTGGCGTGCAGTGTCCCAGTGTGTGCTCACTCTGTCAATGTATCCCATCAGCTCAGCTGGGTATTTGCGTTGTTTCCAGTTTGGAACCATTACAAATGGTGCTGCTTCAAGCAGTCCTGCATGTCTTTGGATGAACATGTGGATACACAAATACATGAGTTTAAGCTCACAAATGCAATTGCCCAAGCCCAAGCCCTTTTTTTATATTAAATATTTTATGCTTCCTTTCATTTTAATCTCCTCTGCCTCCTCCTTCTATTTTTTTTTTTTTTTGTACTGGAGATTAAATCCAGGGGCATTCTACCTCTGAGCTATAACCCTAGCCCATTTTATTTTGAAACAGAGTCTCTTTAAACTGCTGAGGTTGTCCTTGAACCTGTGATCCTCCTGGCTTAGCCTCCCAAGTACTGGAATTACAGGCGTGCACCACCATTCCTGGCTAATTCCTAGCCCTTTTTATTATTTGTTTTGAAACAGGATCTTGTGAAGTTGCTGAGACTGGTCTCAAACCTGCAATCCTCCTGTCTCAACTTCTCAAGTACCAAGATTACAGGTGTGTGCCACGGCACCCAGCTCACTTTAATTTTCTGAAATGAAATTCATGGATGATAATACACACACACACACACACACACACACACACACACACCCCAATACAGTGCTCAGTCTGTAATCTAAAGGATGCATAACAGGGAAGTGATTTACAATGAAATAAGGTATATTACAATATGTTCTTGGAATGAGTACCCAAGAAGGCATAAGGCAAACGTCAGCTTGATATCTACCCATAATGAGGAAGTTTGGATTCCGGGGCTGTAAGCAGACCAGACGCTATCACACACAAGAATGCAAGGAAACGAAAGGGCAGGAGGTGTGGGTGAAAATTAGAATAAAACCTGCTGTTAGGGCAAGACATAACAGACTCGACTTATTTGTATGTGATAAGAGAAAGAGCAAAAACCTTAAGTGAAGTAGGGAGAACATGCCAAGACGCACTGTAGCCTGTCGAGCAGCAAGAGTAAGAAAGGTGAGCCCCGGAGTGTCGTGATGAGAAATTCTGGCTTGCTGTCACGGGCCAGGGTGATGGTGTGGCCACATGGGAAGAGCGCTGCCCTTTCAGCCCACCCTCCAGCAGAGACGTGACTTCCCAGCTAGGGAAGCCCTTTTTGACCACATCCATCATTAGGGAGAGGTGACTAGCGTATGGATCACAAACAGCCACTTTCAGCAGGGTGTGATGGCACACACCTGTAAAGCCAGTACTTGGGAGGGTGAGACAGGAGGATAGCAGGTTTGCGACCAGCCTCAGCAACTTAGCAAGGCCCTCAGCAACTTAGCAAGACCCTGTCTCCGAATAAAGAATAAAATTGGTCTGGGGTGTAGCTTGGAGGTAGAATGTCCTGGGTTCAATCTTCCGCATGTATGCGTGCGCGTGTGTGTGTGCGCGCGCGCGCACACACACACACACACACACACACAGAGCTACTTTCCATCCAACACCATGGAGAAGCCATGTGGTGCGCAGATGGGGGCGATTTCTGAGTCAGATTGAAAAGCAACAGGTAATTCCCAAACTGACTACCTCAGCGTGCGCTTTGCACAGCAGGTTAAAATGACCGTCCTTACGGAAATCCAGTGACTTTCTTGCAGCTCTCCTAATTTCCTAATATTTGGCTGTATGCATGTAAGAAGAGTCAGACGTCTCCTCCATTAAATATTGGCAGTTGGTTCAGCTGTTTTGCGGTGACTATGTCCATGCCCTGGGCCCTTCCCTGTGACTTTGTGGCTGGAGATGGTCTAAAGGGTTGACCAGACAGGACAGGCCGTGCTGAGGGAGGAAATGACTCAGGACTTGGGTCACTGTCCTCATTCCACTCAGGCTTCCCTGTCACTAGCAACCTTCCCCCGAAGTATGGAGGCTTCCTGTAAAAACCTCTGAGAGCCGGGCGTGGTGGCGCACGCTTGTAATCCCAGTACTTGGGAGGCGGAAACCGGAGGATCCGGGTTCGTGGCCAGCCTCAGCTACTTAGTGAGGCCTTCCACTCACTACTTCGTGAGACCTGGTTTCAAAATAAAGAATAAAAAAAAATCAGGCTGGGGGTATAGCTCAGAGGTAGAACGCCCCTGGGTTCAATCCCCGGTACCGCAAAAAAAAAAAAAAAAAAACCTCTGAGAGAGCTGGGCATGGTGGTGCATGCCTGTCACCCCAGTACTTGGGAGGCTGAGACAGGGAGATCACAGGCTGGAGGACAGCCTCAGCAAGTAGTGAGACCTAGGAAGTCCCTGTTTCCAAATAAAAATAAAATAGGGCTGGGAGTGTAGCTCAGAGGTAGAATGCCCCTGGGTTCAATCCCCCGGTACAAAAAAAAAAAAAAAACCCTCTGAGGATGTTGAGGATGTGATGTACTAATGCCCGACCTGTCTATACCGGTCATGGGTTTTCATCTGGTGGACTTGGGGAAGTTGTGAAGGATGTGGGGCAAATCTCTGTCATATGAGACTGTCCCACACATTGTCAGTGCCCAGAGTCCCCGGTTCTCCTGACCAAAATGTCACTAGAGCTCCTCATTGTTGTGACAGCCAAAAACTGGCCTTAAAAATTCATAAAATAGTTATTTGAACCCACTTTGTCTCAACACTCCAAACTCAGTGATTGGTACTTGAGTCTAAGTACAGGGCTGATTGACACTCACTCTGATTAACCTTTGTCGTCGCCGGGTGTGGTGGTGCACACCTGTCATCCTAGTACTTGGGAGGCTGAGACAGGAGTTCAGGCCAGTAGGTTCACGGCCAGTCTCAGCAACTTAGTGAGACCCTGTTTCCAAATAAAAACTAAAATAGGGCTGGAGGTGTAGCTCAGAGGTAGAATGCCCTGGGTTCAAGCCCCAGTACCACTAAATAAATAAATTTCCAGGCCGGGCGTGGTGGCTCACGCTTGTAATCCTAGTACTTGAGAGGCTGAGACTGGAGGATCCGGGTTCACGGCCAGCCTCAGCTACTTAGTGAGGCCCTCCGCAACTTCGTGAGACCCGGTTTCAATAAAGAGTAAAAAATAGGGCCGGGGGTGCAGCTCAGAGGTAGAACGCCCCTGGGCTCAATCCCCGGTACCGCAAAAAATAAATAAATAAATAAATTTCCCCTTCTCCTCTTCCTCCTCCTCCTCCTTTTTCTTCTTCATGTGGTACTAGGGATTGAACCCAGGGAGGTTCTACCACTGAGCTACCCACCCAGCCCTTCTCTTATTTTGAAACAGGGTCTCGCTAAGTTGCCGAGGCTGGCATCAAACCTTTGATCCTCCTATATCAGCCTCCCAAGTACTGGGATTCCAGGTGTGTGCCACCGTGCCTGACTAAATGTCATCTTCTTATATTTGGCCCATCTGCCCTGCTGGCCAAGGTCTTTGGACATCCTGGCTTTGACGTCTCATGTCTTATTGTCCCTTCCAGCCACACTGTAATGCATCATCTTTTCACTTTAAAGTGATGGAGAGAGCTGGGCGTGGTGGCGCACGCCTGTAATCCCAGTACTTGGGAGGCTGAGACAGGAGGATTGCAGGTTTGAGGCCAACTTCAGCAATTAGTGAGACTCAGCAACTCAAAAGACTCTGCTTCAAAACAAAAAATGAAAAGGGCTGGGATGTAGCTCAGAGGTAGGATGCCCCTGGGTTCGATCCCTGACATCATACACACCAAAAAAAAAAAAAAGAAAAAAGAAAAAAAAGTTATTGATGGACATGTTGACTAGGATGGGGCTGGGACTAAAGCCTGTGACATTTGTGACATTCTACCCTGGACCTTGCAAAGGTCAATGGTGAGCCGACATTCAGCATCTTCTGGCTTCTGATAAATTGTTGACCTCGCAGGATACAACTCGTGCTTCAACTTGTTCTCAGAATGGCGACGTGTTAGAAGTCTCTCGGGATGGAAAGGGTGCCACTCAGAGCAGAGAGCGAAGCGACTGGCCCAGGATCACTATGTGAGGCAGTAGAGGCAGGCACAGCAGGCCCCAGGGGTTGAAAATTCCTCTGCTGGCGACTCAGCAGCTCGGAGCAGACCATGCGCCGCTCCAATCTGACCTAAAAAGGGGTGGAATCCAGGGGCCCGTCCCGGCCAAGCGGACAGTGTCCACAAGCCTATTTCGACATCTGGCTTGATGCCAAAGAATGGGCAGGGAGCCAGCTCTCTGGCGAGGGCAGGGTGACCGGCTTCATCTGAACACCATAGAGATACCAGCAGTTGCCCACTCGGGCATCTGGGACAGAATAGTGGGCAGAGCCTGAGTGGACCACCCGTTCTCCAGACCAGGGACGCGATCTCTCCTGTCCTCTTGGGCCTCAGTTGTCCTGTCTGTAAGGTGGGAGCAATCCCTTGCTCACCGCCCAGAGGTCCTGTAAAGGTCCCACAAGCAAGACTAGACTATTCAGGCTTTCTAGAACACTCCAAAGACATTGTCTTATTCTGAGATGGGAGCCATCGGAGGCATATGAGCAGAGAAGAGAAGCAATCTGCCTTAGGTCCTGGATGCCGTGTGGGAGATGGATGCATCTAGAGGAGCTTTGAAGTCGATGGACAGGTGAGGGGGGGTTACTGCGGTAAACCAGGTGCAAGAGGACGAGGTGGTGAGGAAGATTAAGATTCCAGATATTGCCGGGCGTGGTGGTGCACACTTGTAATCCCAGTACTTGGGAGGCGGAGACTGGAGGATCCGGGTTCCCAGCCAACCTCAGCTACTTAGTGAGGCCCTCTGCAACTTCGTGAGACCCGGTTTCAATAAAGGATAAAAAATAGGGCCGGGGGTGTAGCTCGGAGGTAGAATGCCCCTGGGTTCAATCCCTGGTACCACAAAAAAAAAAAAAAAGATTCCGGATATCACACGGGCATAGTGGTGCATGACGTTTTTGGAGGCTGAGATAGGAGGATTGCAGGTTTGAGCAACTTAGCGAAACTCAGCAACTTAGCGAAACTCTGTTTCAAAATAAAAAATAAAATAAAATGAAATAAGGCTGGGGGTATAGCTCAGAGGTAGAATGTCCCTGGGTTCAGCCTTCAGCACCAAAAAAAAAAAAAAAGTAAAAAAGAAAAGAAAAGAAAGAAAAAAGTTTCTTGATTAAACCCAGGGGCATTCTACCTCTGAGCTACACCCTCAGTCCTTTTTATTTTGAAACAGGGTGTAAGTTGCTGAGGGTTGCTGAGGCTGAAGATTCTGGATATCTCGAGGAAGAGCCAGCAGGATTTGCTCACGGATCGAGGCAGGTGTGGGAGAGAGCCACCCAAGATGGGTGCAAGGATTCTGACCCGAGCAGGCAGTTGTCATGGCCGGGGATGGAGAGGCTGCGGGAGGCGCTGATGTCGTCGGGACGAGTGCAGGGCACGAGTGGGAAGGTCAAGTCCATCATCGTTAAGGAAATGGGCCCGTTGCTATCCTCTGATTGGTGTGGGACATGGACCACGTGCACTGGACTTTATGGGGGGCACAGCTTGGTCAGTGGGTGTATTCAGAGCGTCCGCCCCTTGGATACTGATTTCTCTCTCTGCTCGGCCTCTTGCTACACTTGTCTCATCTCCCATCTGCCTCCCCTTGTGCCTCAGTTCCAGCCCAATGTGGCGGCATCTGCCTTTTCTCTGAGATGCTCTGGGTAGACCCGGATGCCCCACGGGAGCTCCGAATACTCCAGGCGTCCTATATTTAAAATAGGATCAACACAAGCATCCCTACCTAGTGTGTAAAAACCTATCCAGTTGTTTTTGACTAATGTGGTAACCTAGAGTTGGTTTTCTTTAAGGGGATTTTTATGCATGCAGAAGGCTCTGGAACCATCCCTGCGGCTGAAAGGAACCGTTAGTGAGCCAGTCTCAAGCCTGCGCCCCCCATCTGCAAGGCAGGAATCAGGTGCTCGCCTGGGCTGCGCTATCACAGTGAGGTTCAGGGCTGCGTCTTCCTGCCTCTGGCTGGGAGGTTGAGGGCTCCTGAGCTGGTTTCTGGATCCAGCCCTGGCTGTGACTGCCGATTGTGCTAGAACCACTTCCTTGAGACCAAATGGTTTCGAGTCCCGGCCTCCAAGCAGGAGAGGAAACACAAGGCCTAGAATCAGGCCCCCAGCAATGCAGGTCAGGGCTGGGGCTGGGACCCGGGCTCTCCTGACTCCAGTCCAGAGCACCGCTGCACCCCTGCCCACACCCTCCACATGCTCACACGCTCAGATCTCTTAAAGCAGCCTGTCCTCCCAGTCAAAGACAAGTCTGCCGTACCCCAGCCCATGTTCCTTTGGCTGGGATCCTCCCTCCTCTTCTTCCTCCCTCTCTGGACATCCTCGCTGTGTGTCTTGCAGCCCATCTGCCCACGCAGACCTCCATGAACTAGACCTTCAGTGGAAGGTCTGGACTTCTGGTCTCCACAGGTGGATGGACCGAAGTATAAACTATAGAGCATTTGCTGTGCCAAATACTGTCACAAATTACCATTTATCCAGTCCCCTTAGCAACCTTCAGACATAGACACTATTACTAGTCCATTTTACAGATGAGTACACTGAGGCCCAGAAAGGTGGGAGTCCAAAAAGAACTGGGGGTCAACAAAGCAGCCATCAGGCCTTTAGCCACCCTGCTTTGTTGTTCAGAAATCTTTCCGTGGGGTAATTAATTTCTATGGTCACTGCTACAGGGAGCTGCCTGGGCTCCCACCACTGCATGTCCTTGGTCTAGAAGAACTGGGTCTCTTGGGGTAGCATCCAGGGGAGCTATGTCCTGGCAAAAAGCAGGGAGGCCGAAGTGGGGCCAGGTTGGTGTGGGGAGGGTGACTGGGGCCAGGCCTGGGTCACCCCCTGGCACCTCCTACCCCCCAGCTGAGGCTTGGCTGGGCCAGGGGCTGGACGAAGCCCGGCGGTCCAAGGAGGGGCCGCCCCTTGGGAAAGCCAGGCCCTGGAAAACAAGCCTCCTCCCTCGGCCAGCTCAGCTGCCTGGCCCTGCCTGGGGCCTCGGTGGCAAAGCCGCCATCCCAGAGCTGAGGCTGGGCTTGCGAGGACATCAGCCCCTAGAGCCCGAGGCCCCCAGCCTGCCCCGAGTCCCTGCCCCTCTCCTGCAGAGACCCCTGCCTGGATCGCATGTTTTGGCCCTTTATTTTTCCCAGAAGCAAGAAACAGGGGGAAAAGCCCCAGAATGTCTGCAAGGATGTCTTAGCTGTCCATTTTTTTTTTTTTTTTTTTGGTACTGGGGATTGAACCAGGGGCATTCTACCTCTGGGCTACACCCCCAGCCCTATTTTTTATTCTTTACTTTGAAACAGGGTCTCACTAAGTTGCGGAGGGCCTCACTAAGTAGCTGAGTCTGGCCGCGAACCCGGATCCTCTGGTCTCAGCCTCCCAAGTACTGGGATACGGAGCAGGGAAGTGACTTACCCAAGGTCAGCCTGCAAGTAAAGCGGTGGGTCTGGGACTAGAACTCCATCTGTGGGGCTTTTTTTAGTACTGGGGATTGAACCCACGGGCATTCTACCTCTGAGTTACACCCCCATCCCTTTTTATTTTTATTTTGAAACCGGGTCTTGCTACTTTGCTGAGGCTGTCCTCGAACTGGCGCTCTTCCTGTCTCAGCCTCCCAAGTACTGGAATTACCAGGCATGTGCCACCACACCCGGCTCTGTGGGGCTCTTGAGTCTAGCTCTCCACAGCACCTCGGGCCACCCAGAGAAGGCAGGCAGAGGCTGGGAGGGAACCCCGTGTGTCAGTGACCCCCCCAAGGGCAGTGTGTCTGTGGCTCACCCCTGCCAGAGGCTCCCACGGTGCTGGAGCCCACGCTCTCTTCATAATGAGAGGGTTCGCACAGGGCCCCTTAGGACTGAAACTGTTTTCTTAGGAAAGGAGAAAAACAAAGAGGAAATGGAGATAAACACCAGACAAGCCCGCGGTAAGCAGTTATACCCGCGACCCATGGACATCGGAGCCTCAGACTTAGATGGGAATCTGGAGGTGGCTTGGTGTCTCCATTCCTCCACTCCATCATTGGTCAGACATTTGTTGGACCACCTACCTACTGTGTTCCAGGCCCCATATGCTGGGTGAGCGGGAAGCCGGTCCCAGTTCTCCATGAGACAGGTCAAAAGGCGACCACAAACATGCACAGATGTGGCCGCTCTGTGCGTGTCGGGAACAGGTGTGGGTACCCAGAGGCGGGGAGTCCGACCTGAGGAAGAGCACGATCAGGGAGGCTGCCAGGAGGAGGTGGCCCTGGAGCTGCTTGGAAGGCTGTATAGGAGTTTGCCAGGCAGGCACGTAGGGGGGAAAAGCAGGTTCCAAGGCCTGGCGGAGCAGAGCGCGCGGCTTCCTAAGGGAACGGACCGAGGTCAGTCCCCCTGAAGGAAGTGTGGGGAAAGAGGACACGTGGACCAACCCATATGGAGCCACCGGCTACCCAAGCCTGGCGCTCAGGGCTCTGCTCTGAAGGGTCAGGAGGAGGCCATGCAGATGTTCGGGACTGGGCCAAGGAATGTCAGCAGAGAAGGAGAAGATGAAGGCCAGTTTCTTTGGAACTTCCTGGACCAGACCCCCAAGCTCGTGGCACGTCCAGGGCTCAGGGCCAGGGTGGCCGCTTTCCTCACCTTGTATTCGCCATCGGAGGCTTGACAGGGTGGGATCCAGGACACCTAGAGTCAGGAAGCAGTGAGAAAGGCCATGCGAGGCATCGGCCCCGCCTGGATCAGACGCCTCACAGACGCGGACTCTCATTCCTGCCACGATGTCGCGGTCACGCCCAGGGAAGTGGGTGACATTTTGTCCAGAGTCATGCAGTTGGTGGGGAGTAGAGCTGGGACCGGGACCAGGTGTGTGACCGGAGCTTCCGCCAGGTGAAAACGGGGCCCCGAGTGGGAGAGGCTGTCTGGGGTGGGATTCCCCAAGTGGACCTTAAGGATTTGTGTGAAAGGGATTTATTAGGTAGGACTCCCAGAAAACACCAGAGACAAGTGGGGCAGGGAAGGAGGCTGTGTCCGGGGTGCCAGCAAGCTAAGTCCTCTGGCAGGGCAGATAGTGCAGAGCTGGCGTCCCTGTGCCTCTGGCGTGGACCGGGGAGGGGGCACTTCCAGCTCCCCCATGCATAGGCAAAAGGACTTCCGCAGCTGGGGACAGCCGGTGAGAGAGAGATATAAGTGCGGGCTGTGGACCCCAGTGCACCTCTGGAACTGGCATGCTGGGGACTGGAAAGCGATCCAAGGGACCCACAGGCACTCAGAGGGGCTGAGCAACCATTCCTGGCCCCAGCCAGTCTCTTTCTTTTTGGTACTGAGGATTGAACCCAGAGGCATTCTACCTCTGAGCTAGACCCCCAGCCCCTTTTTATTTTTCTTTTTTAAAACAAGTTCTTGCTAAGTTGCTAAGAGTCTCGCTAAGTTACTGAGGCTGGCCTCAAACCTTCAATCCTCCTGTCTTAGCCTCCCAAGTTACTGGGAATACAGGTGCATGCCACCACGCCCAGCTCCCCAGCCAGCCTTTGTGGTCACCTAGTAGCCTGCAAGATGCTGCTGCATTGTCGCACCTCCACACTTCTCATGCCACACACATTCACTCACCAATGTCTTCACTGCGCGCACACACACACACACACACACACACACGCACACAGTGTGCCACGCTCAGGAGCAGGGCAGCGCAGGAAACAGCCTTGCACTATCCCTTCCCTCCAGGAGGGCAGAGTCTGACTGTAAGATGACGTCAAATTATTGCTGCACAGAGGTGCGAGCTCTGCAAGGAAAGAGCGTGGTTTCCTGAGAACAGAGCAATGTGGTGTAGGCGAGGGCGCAGAGCAGGACTTTGCTGAGGAAGTGACCCTGGGCTGAGAGCTGGAGGAGGAGGCGTCACCCAGGCAGGGGGAGCAGTCGCGGCCCAACACCTCCCCGACAGGAGACCCGGATAAGCCGAGTCCCTGCATTGAGCCTCAGTTTCCTCATTTGCACGGGGTGCAGAGGAAGCTTGGACTCCTAGCTCTGACCTCATCTCAAAACATCCTCTGAGAAGTGAGAGCAGCAGCCATCGCAGGACTCTCCGCGACCTCTGTCCCTTTGACCTCAGAGGCTTCCTCTCCTTGCCCTCTGTGGTCAGACGGTGACTTCTCAGACTTATCAGCCTGGCCCCTGGGGCCCCGCTTAGAGTGCCCGGGTTGCAAAAGTGCTGCTAGTTCCCAGAAGGCTGCCGGCTGGGCTCCCCGGAGTCCAGACGGCTGTTCTCGTCTGCATGGGAAATGCCAACCCACAGGGAACACTGATCTGGGGTCAATCCTTTGAGAGTATTCCAAGAAACAGCTCCATTTCTGGAGAAAAGCTGGCCTCAGTGCCAACAAAGACTGGCTGTGTGTGCTGGAGTCGGGGTGACAGCGCCGTGGTGCGTGTCCTCCGGTAGCCAGTCCTCTCACGACCATTGCATAGTATCCTTCTTGAGGCCTTTGCACCTTCAACTCTTGAATTGGTTATTAATTTGACACATTTACTGAATAACTACTATGTGCCAGGCACTAGAGGAAACTACGGTAAACAAAACAAACTGTTGAATGACGGGCAAGGAACAGAAATTCGAGACCTCCGACTTAGTTAAGGTGAGGCTTTATTACCGCGGGGCTACTTCTCTCCAGCAAGACAGAAAAATGGCAGCCCCTTCTACAGTCCACCGTTTCCTTTTATAGAGAGCAAGCAGAGTTCTCGGGGTATGCTCTAAATCGACCAATCATAGTAAATTTTTCCTTATTTAGAAGCAAAGTGGTTAGTCTAGGGGAGTGGGCTGAGCACACAGGCGGGGTCGGTTTCATGGGCTTTGTCCTTGGGCGGTGGTAAGGGCAGGAACTGGTTTTGCAGGCTTTGTCCTAGGGGCAGTAAGGGCAGGGAGTTTAATTTTAGGGTAGAAAATGAGGCTAAAACAATTACTTTTAGGGCATGTTATCACAAAACAAACAAGCAAAAGAATAAAAGACAAAATATTTTATGAAAGCCTTGTCTTTGAGGCGCTTATATTCTGCTCTGAAAAAAAAGTTCAGAAGGGATAGAGGATGCTCAATGGGGCAGGGAGGCGAGGAAGACCTCCCTGTATAGGTGATGTTTAAGGAGAGACCTGTAGGGAGTGAGAGGAAGCTGTGTAGCTCTCTGGAGAGAGGGTGGACCAGGCACTGCAAACAGAGGGCATGTGAGGCCAAAGGCCCCACGCAGGAGTGTGCAGGAGTGTGCGCGTGTGGCTGGAGCCAGCGATGGAGATCCGGAGGTGAATGGACATCCTCAGGATTTCATACCGTGGGGCGCATTTTGTCAGTGTGTGTGTGTGTGTGTGTGTGTGTGTGTGTGTGTGTGTGTAAGAGAAAGAGAGACTGCTAGTTTCCTTTCTTTCTTTCCCCACCCTCTCCCCTTCTTGGCATCATCAAGATTAAGGGGGGAAAACACAGAAGATTAAATGATTTAAACGTGCAAGTAAAATAACACCTCAGTGCACACATTATGCAAATCCATTCAATTAGCATCAGAAATGAAGTGAAGCCGCCAGAGCCAAGGAGCTAATTTCTCTGGAGGCTCCAGCTCCATTCTTGCCCCTCCCGGAATGCCAGAAACTTCTCTGGGTGGAAGGGACTGAGGTGGGCAGGAGCTCCTAAGGGACCTGCAGTGTGCCTGGGCTGGGTGCACGAAGACAGGAGCAAAAGGCTAACCCATATACCCAGCCCTTGGCATAGCAGGAACAGTTACTGCCCTATTTTGCAGAAGCGAAAACTGAGGCCTGGAGAGAGGGATGAGATTAGGACCCAGAGCTCCCGATGGCTTTTTTTGCTGAAATTTTTTTCTCCTTGGCCCTTTGGGAGCTTCTGGGATGGTTGCAACCTTCCAGGCAGGGTCCTCAGCAAAACTTTTCTGTAAAGGGCCCGAGAGTGCCCAGACTTCACTGTGCCCTTGTAGTTTGAAAGCAGCCATAGATAAAATGTAAACGGACAGCTGTGGCCTTGTTACAATAAAACTTTATTTACAAAAACAGACAGCAGGCCTGCAGCCTGAAGAGGCTGAAGGAGTTTCCAGAGAGGCAAACCTGGATTCATGACAAGTGGGGTCCTTGGCGTATGTGACAGAAAAGGATTTCAGCATGTGCCGGTCAGAGACACAGGTGGAGGTTTATTTAGGAAAGTGGACGCACATTCAAGGGAGAGTGTGGGGCGTCTCAGGAGTGACAGACACTTTGGGGGTTCTCAAGCTCCTCTTCTTCTTCTTCTTTTTTTTTTTTTTTTGGTACTGGGGATTGAATCCAGGGGCATTCTACTTCTGAACTACACCCCAGCCCTTTTTATTTTTTAGAAATGGGGCCTCACTAAGTTTCTGAGGGTCTCATTGAGGCTGGACTCAAACCTGCAGTCCTGTCCCAGGCTCCCAAGTAGTGGGATTACACGGATGCCTCACTGCGCCTGCTTCTTTTAAAGGAAACGTGGCGAGGGGTGGACATGGAAAGGTACATAGGGATGACACCCTCTGCTGTTCTCAGGATCCTTAGGCTAACCTGGTCCCCGTTTTTTTTTTTTTTTTTTTTTGCGGTACTGGGGATTGAACGCAGGGGCGTTCTACCTCCACGCTACACCCCCGGCCCTATTTTTTTATACTTTATTTTGAAACCGGGTCTCACGAAGTTGCGGAGGGCCTCACTAAGTAGAGAGAGAGAGAGAGAGAGAAACAGGGAGAGAGAGAGAGAGAGAGAGAGAGAGAGAGCTGAGGTTGGCCGCGAACCGGATACCTCCGATCTCCGCCTCCCAAAGTACTGGGATTACAAGCGCACACCACCACGCCCGGCTCTGGTCTCTGTTTTCTGATCAGTATATAACATTGGCGAGTCCCCTAAATTATAGGTTTCTTAACATGTCGTATTCTCTCTTTGCTTAATCTACTTATTGTGCAGGTTAATTAACAGTGAACAAGGTAATTATCGTAAGTGAGTATTTATGATAATTCTAAGGTTTATAGATTTCCCATAAATTTGGGAGTGACCTGGGGAGTGACAGGCCTGGAAAGCTGTGCAGAACCTTAAGTTAAAATTTTGCCAGGCATGGTGCCACACCCTTGTAATCCCAGTACTTGGGAGGCTGAGACAGGAGGATCCCAGGTTCAAAGCCAGACTCAGCAACTCAATGAGGCTGTCAGCAACTTAGCAAAACCCTATTTCCAAACAAAAAGTAAAAGAGGAGCTGGGTGTGGTGGTGCACACTTGTAATCCCAGTACTTGGGAGGCTGAGTCTGGAGGATCTGGGTTCGCGGCCAGCCTCAGCTACTTAGTGAGGCCCTCTGCAACTTAGTGAGACCCTGTTTCAAAAATAAAAGAATAAAAAACAGGGTTGGGGGTGTAGCTCGGAGGTAGAATGCCCCTGGGTTCAATCTCTAGCAACACACACATACACACACACACACACACACACACACACACACACACATATATTTTTATAAATATATATTAATATGTTTATAAATATTATAAATACATAATATTTATAATTATATGTAACTTATAAATTTTTATAAACACATATATATAATTTTATTGTCCTCCTTCCTTTTGTCTCCTTCCTCCCTATTTTTCTTTCTCGGGCCTCCTTCAGGCCCGCCTGCAGCTGCTTTGCTGATGGCTGGAAGGTCTGTGACATCAGAACCTCCCCCACTGCAGGACGTCACTGCTGAAGGCTGTGCCACCCTGGGAAAGTCCCTTGTCCCTCTGAACTCGTTTGTTCTGGTCAATGAGGGAATGTCTGGGTGAGGACCTGCAACAATAAGAGGGTGACGAAGCCACCAGCCGTGGGATGGGCTCAGAGCTTCGGGGAGGGCAGCCTGCAGAGGCCCCTGGACCTGCTGCCATTGCTGCAGCGCAGCCTCATTGGTGTAAAGCCGGCGTGGGTTGTGATTCAGGAACTCAGACGCTACACAGTTAGAGGCGGGGCACCCTGCCAGGGTGTCAGCTGGGAGCACTTGCAGGGCGAGTCAATGGCTGGAGGCTGGAATCATCTGGAAGCATTGTCACTTGTGGGTCTAGTGATTGATGCCAGCTATCAGCAGGGAACTCACTGGGCTGCCGCCAGAGCACCCCCACGTGGCCCTCGGGTGGCCTCTCTCCGTGTGGATTAGTTTGAGCTTCCCTACAGCATGGTGGCTGGGTTCCAAGAGAGCAGAATGGTCATGCATTTTTATGACCTAGCCTCAGAAACCACAGTCTTCTGTACTGGGGATTGAACCCAGGGGCATCCTACCTCCAAGCTATCCTCCCAGCCCTTTTTATTTGTTATTTTGAAACAGAGTCTTGCTAAGTTGCTCAGACTGGCCTCCAACCTTGTGATCCTCCTGTCTCAGCCTCTCAAGTACTGGGATAACAGATGAGAGCCGCTGAGACTGGCTCCACAATGTCATTTCTGTCACTCCATTATCAAAGCAGTCACAAAAGGGAAGGGAAAGTAGATCCCCGCTGCTCAGCAGGAGAGTCAAGGTCACATTGTAAGGAAATCATGTGGGATAGGAGACATCCTGGTGGCCATCTTTGAAAAGTATGATTTCCCCAGGGCAGGAGCATCACTCAAGTGGGGCCTGGTCCTTCATACTCAAGGCAGCACGGTCCCTGTCCCCGGGAGCCTCCTGGAGACCCAGGCCAGCTCCTGCTGCACTTCCTTGCAGAGCAGAGCTGGGCTGTCCCGCAGCGGTGCTGTATTCGCAGTCACATGTGTTAGGCCTTTTCCTTACAAACACTGAAGGAAACAAAAGCAAACAGCCCCACCCCACACATCTTCTCGTGGCCCCAGCAGCGGCAGAGCCTTGGCCAAGCTGATGGGGAAATGTTGAGACACAGGCAGCTGGAGGTGCCGCCCCAGCCCGCGAGGTGATTGTGATGAGGGCCCAGGGTGGAGCCAGAGTCCTGGCCTGGGCCCCCTGGAGCAGAGACCCTCGGAGAGCAGCCGGTGGAAACAGGGCCCCCACAGAGGCTGGGGCACACCCAGGTCACGCAGCTGTGTGCCGATTGCAGAGGGGAGGGAATCCTGGGGGTCAGGGTTGCTGAGCCTGTGGGTGCGTGTGTAGGGGCGGTGACAGTCTGACCAGCCCTGTTAGATTAGCGATGGCTCATCCCAGAACGCCCACCTCTGCTCTCCTTCCTCTCCCCAGCCATGGCCTTGACCCTGGGGGCTGGGGCTTGCCTGGTGGGAGGGGCTCGCCTGGGGACTCACAGTAAGACAACGGCAGGACTGGGACTTGCGTGAACCTGAGCCCTGCGTTCTTCCACCGAGGTGGTCCGGCAGAGGCCACTTGGGGTTCAGAATCCCTCGGGAGTGGGTCCAATTATTGACCCTCATATCACCTCTCATGCACATGCGTCACCTTCCGGCCCCACCACAGCCCTGCAGGCTGCTGACGCGGGACCCTGGATCAAACCGACAACCACGGAAGCACAATGGGGCCGGGCGAGAGAACACACGGGCGAGGCTTTTACTGGGGCTTCCATTAGGAAGGGAGACACAGCTCTGGAAACAAGATGTCAGCCTGGCTCCCTGAACGGAGGGAGGAAGGAAGGGAGCTTCTTTATTGGGTACTTGTAGGGTTGGGACTGCTAATGGGTCGTAGGCTGCTCAGCTCCAGCCTCTGGCCCTGTGCTAAGGATAAGTTACTGTAGTTGTTTATGAGCGCGCACACAGGGCGCCCTGACCGCTGCGAGGCGAAGCTGACACTGGCTGAGGGTGGCATGCGCTGTCTCCTGGGTCCGCTGTCAGGCCTCGAGCCAAGACCCAGAAGTGCATTTGCCCTTCGTTCCTATGGTGGTCCCTGTCTCAGTAGGACTCTCGCTGACCTTTTATTTTGGGATGAGACCTCAGTGACATATTGAGGGACCCCCCCACACAAGGATCCTGGGGATG
The DNA here is from genome assembly GCA_004027185.1 of Glis glis. NCBI lineage: Eukaryota > Metazoa > Chordata > Mammalia > Rodentia > Gliridae > Glis > Glis glis. The sequence goes on along the minus strand of PVJS01010556.1, from coordinate 27,497 downwards.
CTGGGGGTATTCCCAAGCTCTCGTTCAGACACACTGGAGCTTCCAGGCCATTAACAAATAGGACTCCCAGGGGCCCCCACCTGGATGTGGCTACCTTGGTAGGAATTCCTGGGAAGTTTGGAAGCAGGTGGGCCCTGCAGGCATCCTATCTCCAGCCAACCCAGCAGGCAGAGCCAGGATCATTGCCTCATTTAACAGGGGAAACAGAGTCACCCTCTTTTGGAGGAGCTGAGTGCAGGGAGAAGCTGCAGCTGGGCGCTGGCTGACGTCCGACCCAAAGCTCCTTCCCCGGGGTGAGCTGGATGCGTGGGAACCATGAGGACCAGGGAACAGCCAGCAGCTCCTCCCTGCAGATTTCAGCTGGTCAGTCTCCATGACTCATCCCCACATCCCAGTGGTCCTAAGACTGCCCTGGCCTCAGTCTTCCTGGCCCCAGCCTTGTTCCTCAGCAGCGAGGAGGAGGAGGGCACCCACCTACCCCCTACTGAATGGTCATTGCTTAACTGGAAGTACTAGAAGCACAATTGTCAGCCACAGGCAACGGCCATCAGTTAGGGTCCATGAGTTCTGGGGTAGCTATATTTTTTTGAGAACTACTCAAGTCATGAGGCGTCCCCGGGGGTTCAAGTCTGCATGCAGAGGTCTCGAGGACGGACTCTAAAACAAGACTCTCTGGACTCACGTCCTGGTTCTACCACTAATGTGCTGTGTGACCTCAGGCACGTGACTTAACTCCCCTGACCCTCAGTTTCTTCTTCAATAAAACTGTTGGGCATGCAAATGCAAGTCAGTGATCAAAACAAGAGAGCCGAGAGTCACTCAGCAAGGCAAAACAATTTTACTTCTGCAGAAGGGTGTACAACAGACAAAAAGTCTGGTAAGCAAACACACCAAGTGGGCAGTCCACTCGGGTTTTTATCCCTGAAGTGATCCTGCCCCTTGCCCTGATTGGTGGGGACTTGGGTTCACAACTTTGTGCGATTGGCTATTTTCTAAAACAGACAGGAATTCTGAAATAAAGTTTGGCAAAGAAAGTTTAAAGTACAATTCTGCTTGTTTCTAGGATAGGCAGGAGTTTTGAAACAAAGTTTAAGATTCTGGAAGATCAAAGGTTATGTGAGTTAAAATGGCTGTTATCTGACCACCTGTTCGACAGAAAAGATTTTATACTTCTTACAAAATCACCAGCAGACTGTAGTGAAGAAGAAATGAGATAATGCAAGTAAATTACCCACACTAGTGCATGCTCAGTACATAAGAGACCATTATCATCTTGCATGAGTTTAATGTTATTAATCAACTACACGGGGTGCTGAGAAGGGCAAACTCAAGGTCTCAGCCATGGTCCCGCCCTGGGGTGAGCACAGGGCTGTGGGGATGAAGGCCAGGTGAAAGGAGTGACACTGGGTACAAAGGACAGAGAGGGCTGTGGGGTGCAGAGTCGGAGGAGGGGCTTTCTCACTTGGGGAGGGCTTCCTGGAGGAGGCGGCCTCTGGACAGGGTCTAGTCAAGGCCTTTTGTTTTTATTTTTAATTTTATTTTTATTGGCACATCATAATTACACATAATAGTGACATTTGTTGTTACATATTTGCACATGCACATATCATAATTTGGTCGATTTAATTCCCCAGTAATTCTCCTTTCCCTGCCCTCCTTCCTTCTCCTAGTCATATCTTCAGATTGCCTTTCCTTTTAGCTCTTTAATTCTTTTTGTGGTGCTGGGGCTCTGAACCCGGGGCCTTGCGCATGCTAGGCAAGTGCTGTACCACCGAGCTGCACCTCTGGCCTGTACGGTCCTATTTCTAAAGAGCTTATGATGCCAGCTTGTCTCAACATATCTACAAAAAGGAAAATTTGTTGAAGTTCTGCTTTTTATCTCCATGACAACTTTGGTTATCTCTTTGAGATCTTAAATGTTATTCTTTCCCCCAAAGGGGGGAAAAGGAGCTCACATTTCATCTGCCTGTTCATCCAGGTTGCAAGAATGCATGAAAAGAGGAAGGAAAAGGGGGCTCGGAGGTGGGCTGGGGTGAGCAGTGGAACCCTCGGGAGCAGGGCAGCTTGCTCTGGGCAGGGGCTGGACCCAGAGCCAGCGCTGTCGCTGCCTCCAGGCCTCCAGGCCTCTAGGCCTCCTGAGTCTGGCTATCAGTCTGTCAGCTTTAGTCCTTCCTTGGTGTTACGGGCTGGTTATAAAGTGTCCCCCAGCCGGGCATGGTGGCGCACGCTTGTAATCCCAGTACTTTGGGAGGCGGAGACCGGAGGATCCGGGTTCGCGGCCAGCCTCAGCTCTCTCTCTCTCTCTCTCTCTCTCTCTCTCTCTCTCCCTCTCTCTCTCTCTCTCTCTCTCTCTCTCTCTTTCTCTCTCTCTCTAGTGAGGCCCTCTGCAACTTCGTGAGACCCGGTTTAAAAATAAAGTATAAAAAATAGGACCGGGGGTGTAGCGCGGAGGTAGAACGCCCCTGGGTTCAATCCCCGGTACCGCAAAAGAAAACAAACAAAAAAAAACCCCAAAAAAACAAAAAAAAAGAAAGTCAATAAAGTGTCCCCCAAAGTCTCATGTGTTGAAGGCTTAGTCCCAGTGCAGCAATGTACAGAGGTGGGGCTTTTAGGAAATGATTAGAACATGAGGGGTGTAACCTCATCAGGGGATTGATCTATTTGATTGATTAACAATTTGAATGGACTATTGAGAGGTGATGGAAACTAGGTGAGGCCTAGTTGAAGGGAGTGAGTCCTTGGCAATATGCCCTTGGGGACTCTATCTTGTCCCCCGCCTCTTCTCTCTGTCTCTGCTTCCCTGCTGCCGTGAGTTGAGCAGCCTTCCTTACCACACCCTTCCGCCATGATGCTCTGCCTTGCCTCAGGCCAGAGCAAGGGAGCCAGCCGACCATGGACTGAGACCTCTGAACCATGAGCCAAAATAAATCTTCTGCCTTTAAGTTGTTTTTCTCAGACATTTGTCACAGTGATGAAAAGCTGACTGACACAGTGAATGAGTACGACCTTCCTGTGTTCCGTGGTGGCCATGGCTGGACATGGAGGCCCTCTGCACTGAGTTTGCACATACTCAGTTCAGAAGCCAACTAGCATCTCTGATTCCCAAATCCAAATTCTGGGAAAAAGAATCCTATTGGCTAATTTGAGTCACATGTCTTTCTTTCCAACCAATCAGCACATGACTAAGGGGCCGGTAGCAATGCCCAAGCAGAGAGCTAATGGGAGCGGCCGTTGGGCAGTCACTGTAGATTGCTACCATTTTGACTTGTAGAAGGGAGAGGGCTTTTCCGGGGGGAGGGCATAGCTTGGACAGAGGCTCAGCAGTGAGGGATTGGTGCTTTGTGTGGAGAGCACTGAGGGCTAAGTTTGTATCAGCCCTCCTGTGGCTGCCTGTCCCCATGCCCAGTGCACAGACACAGCTGAGAGAGGGAGTCAGCAGCCGGAGCTCAACCCCCATTTCCTTTTCCCAGCCCAGGTTCAAGTATCCGAGGTGTAGGAGGGAGCGGGGGCAGAGGAGCAGGAAGAATGAAATCAAGAAATAACAGGCTTCACAGGAGCAGTAATGACATTTTAACTTGAAAATTGCAAAAAGCCTGCATTGTGGAGGCATATGCAAATTTCATGTAGATGAGATGCAAATGAACATGCCTGCCTCTGCCTGGCGCACCTGGATGTGGCTCAGTGACAAATCCTAACGGGCGCTGCATGACTGTGTGATTGATTACCAAGGATAGCTGGGATGACAATTGTACTCCTTTTCTGGAAGCTGGGGGAGAGGTAAGACTTCCTAGGCAGCCCTGAGTGCCCTCTGATAGGGGACCTTGAGGCATGGCCCATCTAGTTCAAGGAGAGCAAACTGGGCTATCAAAGACAGAAAACGTGGGGCACATCTATCACATATATACTCGTCAGTGCCCATAGCAGACATCATTAATCAATCATAGAATTCTTTCTTACTGAGCTAACCAAGAGCTCTATGTCAGCCCCTACTAATCGAAAAGAGTTGGTATTCGTTCACTTATGCATTCATTCATCTGACGAATTTTGTTAAGTTTCTTCCCTGTGCCAAGGATACACGGATCAGACAGGCTCAGTTCTTGCTCTCGCAAACTCAGTTTAATAGGGTATATGAATATTAATAAAATATTGCACAATGGGAATTGAAATACATGCTATGATGGATAAATACATGGTGTTTATAAAAAGGGCTTATTGCTGTTACTGTTGTTTTGGTTCTGGAGATTGAACCCAGGGTCGCCAGCATGCTAAGCACGTGCTCCACCACTGAGCTACACCCCCGCCCTAGAAGGGGGTTTTGACCCCTCAGAGTGGCTAGGAAAGGCTGACCCTGTTGCTGATATCTGAAGGATGAGGAAGGCTTAACGGTTGAAAAGGCGAGGGAAGAACATTCCAGGACCAGAGACCAGAAAGAGCGTGCCGTAGACACTGGTGCCAATGCTGTACCCAGGTTCCCTATGATCGCTTATTTTTTTCTGTGCATTCCTCCACTGGCTTCTGTGAGTCTGTGTGTAGTGCATATGTTTTAAATAGCTTTATTGAAATAGAGCTCACATACCATAAAATTCACCCATTTAAAGTGTACAACTCAATGGTTTTTAGTATGTTCGCAGGTATACGCAACTATCACCACAGTCAATTTTGGAACATTTTCTTCATCTCAAAAGAGACTAAAAGAAACTCTGTACTCTAGGAATCTCTCATCTCTCATCCCCCAACCCTAAGTGACCACTAATCTATTGTCTGTATACATTTACCTACTCCAGACAATTCATATAAATATAATTATATAATAAATAGTTGCTATGACTGATTTCTTTCACCTGCCATAAAGTTTATAGAATCCATGTTGCTACATACACAGTACTTCTTTCCTTAAAATTTGTAAGTGCATAATCCAGTGGTATTTCTTATATTTGCAATGTGTTACCATCACCACTATCTATTTCCAAAACTTAAGAAAAAAATCCCTCCATGTGGGCTTGGTCCATGCCTGTAATCTTAGTACTTAGGAGGCTGAGATAGGAGGATCACAGATTCGAGACCAGCCTCAGCAATTTAGCATGAATCTCAGCAACTTAGTAAAATAAAACAGGGCTGGGGGTATAGCTCAGAGATAGAATGCCCCTGGGGGTTCAATAGCCAGTACAAAACAAAAACAACACAAACAAAAAACCCTCCCACTCCAAACAAACCCTCTACCCATTAACAACTTCCCATTCCCCCCTCTCTTCCCAGCAACAGGTAATCTCTAATCTATGTCTCTATGAATTTGACTATTCTAGATATTTTATGATATAATAGAATCATAAAATAGTGGTCCTTTTGTATCTGACTTCACTTAACATTATGTATTTTTTCTTCTTTCTTTTTTTTCTTGTGGTAGTGGGACTTGAACCCAGTGGCACTCTACCACTAAGCTATATCCTCCCTTTTTATTTTTTATTTTGAGGCAAGTTTTCACTGAGTTGTCCAGGCTGCCTCGATCTTGTGATCCTCCTGCCTTAGTCTCCCAAGTTGCTGGGATTACAGGTATTGACACCACAGCCAGCTTCATATGGTTTTAAGGCTCATCAATGTTGCTGCATGTATCAGAACTTCATTCCTCTTTATATGGATATAAAATTTATATCTCTGTTGTTTATCCATTCATCTATTTATGGGCATTTGAATTTGTTCCATCTGTACTGAGCATTGGCATATGTATCAGTCAGCTTCTCCATCACTGTGTCCAAAATACCTGACATGAACAACTTAGAAGAGGAAAGATTTATTTGACTTACAGTTTCAGTGTTCAGTCCATAGATGGCCATCTCCAAGGGAGAGAAATGTTGGCAGCAGGGCACGGCAGAGGACATCTTCTGAACTCATGGCAGCCAGAAAGCAGAGAGTGAGCCAGAAAGAAAGGGACCAGGGACAGATCTAGTCCAAGATCATGCCCCCACAGTGACCTACTTCCTCTACTTGTGTACGGTTACCACCCAGTAAATACATCCAAATTGTTAATCTATCAATGAATTGATTCATTGTTGAGGTTAGAGCCCTTATAATTCAATTACTTTGCCTCTGGACATTTCTGCATTGTTAACACACGAGGTTTTTGTGGGTTTTTTTTTTTTTTTTTTGGTTTTTTGGTTTTGTTTTTGTTTATCCAAAATATAATAGCATACAAGTATCTCTTTGAGTCCCTGTTTTCAAATTTTGGGATATGTAGTTTTTTTTTTTTTTTTGGTACTGGAGATTGAACACAGGGGAGTTCTACCTCTGAGCTACACCTCAGTCCTTTTTATTTTTTTTATTTTGACTTATCTTGTTAACTTTTATTTTTAACTTATCTTGTTAAGTTAACTGAGGGTCTCACTAAGTTGCTGAGGCAGGCCTGGATTCTGTTATCCTCCAGTCTCAGCCTCCCAAGCACTGGGACTACAGGCGTGTGCCGTCATACTCAACTTGGGGTACATAGTTAGGAGCGGAATTGCTGGATCTTTGTATGCTAAACTTTGTTAGGAACTGCCAAACTGCTTTCCGTGGCAGCTGTGCCGTTTTCCATTCCCCAGCAAGGTACAAGAGTTCTAATTTCCCCATCTCCTCAACATCTGTTATTTTCTGCCTTTTTATTATGGCCCTCCTAGTGGATGTGAGATGGAATCTCACTGTGGTTTTCATTTGTATTTCCCTAGTGATCAATGATGTATCTTTCCATGTCCTTCTTGGTTGCTTATGCATCCTCTATGAAAGAGTGTCTATTCAAGTTCTCTACCCATTTGTTAATTGGGTTGTTTGTTTTTTTTGTTGTTGAGTTGTAGGAGTTCTTTGTGCGTTCTGGATATTAAACCCTTTATCATATGTATAAAGGGTTTATTTATCATATGTATAAATTTATATATATATATATAAATTTGCAAATATTTTCTCTCATTGTGTAGGTTGTCTTCACTTTCTTGATAATGTCCTTTGATGTGGAAAAGGTTATAATTTTGATTAAATTTAATTTACAAATTTTTACTTTTGTTGCTTGTGCTTCTGGTGTCATATCTAAGAATCCACTGCCAAATTCAAGCTCATGAGGATTTGTCCCCATGTTTTCTTATAAGACAGTTTTAGTTTTGGCTTTTTCGTTTATGTCTGTGATCCATTTGAGGTAATTTTATATATGGTGTGAGGTAAGGGTTCAATCTCATTCTTTTACATGTGGAAATCCAATTGTCTCAGTACCATTTGTTGAAGAAATAATTTTTTTAACTCATGGAATGGGCCTGGCATCTTTGTCAACAATCAACTCACAATAGATACTTGGATTTATCTTAGACTTTCAATTCTATTCCATTTGCCTATATGTTTATCATTATGGCAGTATCATATTATTTTAATTACTGTAGATTTTTTGGTTTGGGGAAGGTGCTGGGAATTGAGCCCAGGGCCTCATGGATGCGAGGCACATGCTCTAGCAGTGAGCTACATTCCCAGCCTTTGACTACTGTAGATCTGTAGTCTTCAAATTGGGAATTTGGAATCCTCCAACTTTGTTCTTTTTTTTCAAATTGTTTGGCTATTTGGGTTTTTTTTTTTTGCAATTTGATATAAATTTGAGAATTGGCTTTTTATTTCTGCAGAAAAGGCTGTAGAAATTTTGGTAGAGCTTGCTTTAAATCTGCAGAATGCTTTGGGTAGTATTGACATCTTAATAATGTTAAGTCTTCCTATCCATACATATGGAATGTCTTTTCATTTACTTAGGTCTTCTTCAATTTCTTTCAACAATGTTTTGTAGTTTTCAATATATAAATCTTTACTTTCTTAGGCATTTTATTTGTTTAGATATCATTGTAAGTGGAATTAATTTTTAAGTTTCTTTTTGCTGGTATGCAAAGCATAACTGATATTTTATGTGTTGATCTTGTATCCTGAGACTTTGCTGAATTTGTTTATGAGTTTTAGTAGCTTTCTTGTGGATTATTTGGGATTTTCTATATATAGAATAATGTCATCTGTGAATAGAGATAATTTTACTTCTTCCTTTCCAATTTGGATGCCTTTTATTTCTTTTTCTTGCCTAATTACTCTGGCTAGGACTTCCAGTACAATGTTGAATAGCAGTGGTGAAAGTGGGCATTCTTGTCTTGTTAATGATATTAGGGGTAAATCTTTCTTTCACCATTGAATTTGGTGTTGTGGGTTTTTCAAAAATTCCCCTTTTCATGTTGAGCAAATTCCCTTCTATTCCTAGTATTCTGCATGACTTTTGTCATGAAAGGGTGTTGGATTTTGTCAAATACTTTTTCTGTGTCATCTGATATAACCATTTGTGTGTGTTTTCTTTCATTTTATCAATGTGTTATATTACATTGATTAATTTGCTTGTCTTTAACGACCCTTGCATGCCTGGGATAATCCCACTTGGTCATGCTTTTAATACGATGTTTTTGGTTTGCTAATATTTTGTTGAAGATTTTTGCTTCATGATGCATTTTCGTCTGTAATTTTCTTGTGATACTGGGTTTTTTTTTTGGCTTAACAGAAATTATTGTCTCACAGTTATACATTCTTGGTTTTGTTTTTGTTTGTGGTGCTGGGGATTGAATTCAGGGGCATTCTATCTTCGAGCTACACCTTCAGCCCTTTTTTATTCTTGTTTTGAAACAAGGTCTTTCTAGGTTGTTGAGAGTCACACTACATTCCTGAGGCTGTCCTTGAACCTGCGATTCTCCTGTCTCAGCCTCCGAAGTACTGGAATTAGAGGTGTGCACCACCACACCAGGCTTCTTTTTATACATTCTTGACACAGAATATCGTCTTCCACAGGCTCATGCTTTCAACTATTTTCCAAGCACTGCTCTTGGGCTACGGGTCTCTGCTTTGTGCCACAGGATTTTGCAGAGAGCCCGACGTGCCCTGGAGCTGAGAATTATCCTCCAGAGCGTCCACATTTCCCTTCCTGGCTTCTCTTACATCCCCGCTTCAATAGTCACCTACACCTGCATCCTTATCTGAAGCTCTGCTTCTGGGAAACTTGACCTCAGAAAGACTCTGGGATGGCTGAGGTACTGAAAGGAAATCAGCGCTGCTGGAACTCAGAAAGCATGGAGACCAGGGGAGGCCCAAGCTGTGGGCAGAGGCCTGGAGACTGGGGGAGGCCCAAGCCGTGGGCAGAGGCCTGGAGACTGGGGGAGGCCCAAGCCGTGGGCAGAGGCCTGGAGACTGGGGGAGGCCCAAGCCGTGGGCAGAGGCCTGGAGACTGGGGGAGGCCCAAGCCGTGGGCAGAGGCCTGGAGACTGGGGGAGGCCCAAACTGTGGGCAGAGGCCTGGTGCACGGCGCTTTGAGGATCACAGTGAGAGTTAGAATTTTTTTTTTAATCCAGGGAGCTAGGGGATGCCATCGGGCAGTGTGAAGCAGGGACAGACCTAATTTGACATTTGCAAAGACCCCAGTTGCTGCATGGAGAAGGGATGAAAGAGCATTCAAGTGGCTGCCGGAAGACCATCAAGGATACTGTCGGAGTTGTCCAGGGGAGATTGGATGGAGGCTGGAATAAGGATGGGGCAGCTGGATGGGGAGACCGTAGAAGACTGGAGGGGGGGTCAATCAATTCAAAATTAGAAACCATAAAAGCAGAATGACTTTAATTAGGATTTTAGGAATTGCAATTTGGGAGATACAAGCTTAGATAGCTTTATAATTAGATATAACTAGATAATGCCAAAGAAGGAAGGGAAGCCAGGTATGGTGGCACATGGGAGGCTGAGACAGGAGGATCGAAGGTTCAAGGACAGCCTCGCCGGGCGTGGTGGCGCACGCTTGTAATCCCAGTACTTTGGGAGACGGAGACCGGAGGATCCGGGTTCGCGGCCAGCCTCAGCTCTCTTGTTTTCTCTCTCTCCCTGTCTCTCTCTCTCTCTCTACTTAGTGAGGCCCTCCGCAACTTCGTGAGACCCGGTTTCAAAATGAAGTATAAAAAATAGGGCCGGGGGTGTAGAGCAGAGGTAGAACACCCCTGGGTTCAATCCCCGGTACCGCAAAAAAAAAAAAAAGGACAGCCTCAGCAACTTAGTGAGGCCCTCCGCAACTTAGTGAGACCTTGCTTCAAAAATAATAATAATAACAATAATAATAATAATAATAATAATAGGGCTGGGTATGTAACTCAGAGGTAGAATGTTCCTGGGTTCAATCTCCAGTACCACACACACACACACACACACAAAGAAGGAAGGGAAAGTGGGAGCCTCCATGTAATTTATTACAAAGTAGTAACAATTCTTTTTTTTTTTAAGCTGGGATTGAAACCAAGGACTCTCCCTCTGAGCTACACCCCCAGCCCTATTATATTTTGTATTTTGACCCAGGGTCTTGGTAAGTTGCTGAGGCTGGTCTCGAACCTGTGATTCTCTTATCTTAGCCTCTTAAGTACTGGGATTCCAGGTGTGCACCGCCATGCCCGGCTGTAACAGTTCTTTGTGGGGATACTTCCATTGGCCTCACCAACAGGTGCAGGTGGTGTGTAATTGATAGAAGATAAAGAAAAGAATGTACACACAGAGAAACAGCTCCATAAAACACGGCTCCAGGAGCCTCTTGATATGAGGCTATGATCTTGATATGAGGCTATGATCTTGATATGAGGCTATGATCTTGATATGAGGCTATGATCTTGAGTCTCTGGGCACAATAGAATCACCTGCTCCACGACCACCGTCAGTCCAGAGTTCACATTTCTGCCGACAGCTGGAGTCGTGTGTGTCCTGCGATGACCTCCTGCACCGTTTTGAAAGGCTCTTTCAATGGTATTTTCATGGTAATTTTTCCCTATATTTTCACGGCAGGCTCGGGGGATATGGAGAAGCTCAAAGACAACTTGTGGGCTTCCATCCTGGGTGCCTGGATGGATGGCCAGTCAGGGCAGAGAGGGAGGCAGGACTGGGAGGGCAGATCCTGAGCTCCGTGTACAAAACAGTGCCAATTTGCCATCCTGGGGCTGGTCCAACCTGCCCTCTGAAGAAATAAAAACAAGTTATTTTTTCCTACTCCCTTCCACAGCCATGCAACACAGAACACTTCTGTATCTAAAACATACACCAAACAATTCTCCGGTGGACATCAGTTTGGTGTCTTATAATTCACTTCAATTTGACACTATCTACCTGGAGTTAGAGTCAGATCCATAGGTCAAGGGCTCAGCCCTGAAAAACTGTCCCCACTTCAGATGCCAGTCACAACCCTGGGTAGTGACCTGTGTTTCTGACTGACCAGCTATAAATTGGGGTCCCACTTCCCCCTCTTTGGGTTCTATTAATTTGCTAGGATAGCTCACACAACTTGGGGAAACATTCATGTATACTGGGTTATTATAAAGGATACAGATGAACAGCCAGACGACGAGATGCACAGAGCAAGGTGTGTGGGGGAAGGGCACAGAGCCTCCACATCCCCTCTGGGCACACCGCCCTCCCAGCATCTCCACGTGTCCAGCTACCGGAAGTGCTCAGAACCCAGTCCCTTTGGGCTTTCTATGGAGGCCTCTTGATACAATCCTGCTTGATCAGTCATTGGCCACTGATGATCAACTCAACCTTCAGCCCCTTGCCCTCCTGGCGATGGGGGTGGATGGAGCTGAAAGTTCCCACCCTCTAATCATGCCTCAGTCTTTCTGGTGATCAGCCCCCATCCTGAGGCTATCTGGGGTCCCCAGTCACCAGCCATCTCATTAACATACACAACACACGCTTAGCATGCTGGGGATTTCACGGGTCTTAGAAGCTCTGAACCAGGAACCAGGAACAGAAACTAAATATACACTTCTTATTAGAGCACAATGTCGCACCCCCTTTCACAGAAGGGCAAAGTGAGGCCCGAGGAAGTGCAGTGGTTCACCACCTGGAGACCCCTACTGTGCCCCAGCCCATGGGGAACAGACCCCAGGAGTCCCGTTGTCCAGCCAGGGCACTCATTCCCCAGGGGCTTGCAGGCTCTGGCCTTACAGAGCTATTTTTCAGCTGGAAGAGGGTGGGGTTTCAGGCCAGACGTGTTTGTCCTGGGCTGAAAGCCAGTGACAGCCCCTGGAGAACACAGCAGCTCTGTTTCAGGAGGGCAGACTGTACCCTGACCCCCAGCTGTCCCGGCTGGATCCGCAGTGGGTAACTAGCAGGCTCGAGGGTGTGGGGCGCCCACCTCAGAGTGGATGAGGCACACAGGGTGGAGGCCTACCCGCTCTCCTGGACTCGGCATTGATCAGAACTATGTCCAGGTCTGAGCTTCCTCCTTCTCAGCCCCTTTCCTGGCTGTGTGTTCTTGGGCCAGTGATATCCCCTCTCTGGGCTTCAGTCTTCCCATCTGGAAAAGGGGAACAACCTAGAGTACGACTCCTGTGCTCTTCAGAGTGGAGGTAAATAATCAGATGAGGAAACGATGGACAAAAAAGTACTTTGTAAAGCTGGGCACAGTGGTGCATGCCTGTAATCCCAGTACTTAGGAGGCTGAGACAGGAGGATCATAGGTTCAAGACCAGCCTCAGCAACTTAGCAAGACCCTGTTTCAAAGTCACTAAAAAGGGCTGGGGGTATAGCCCAGAGTTCCTATGCCCTGAATTCAATCCCTGGCACCCTCCCTCCCCAAAAAAGTACTCTGTAAACTGCAAAGTACCTGGACTTCTGTTTGGGCTCAGTCCTACCTTTGGCCCAAAATACAAACCAGCAGACTTTCCAAGCCTTGCTTCTTCACAAGGCCGCCGCTCCTCTGCCAAAGGAACTGGCCCGGGGTGGTGCTCAGGGATCAGACCTTATGTCCCTGACCCAGCAGGCTCGACAAACCCATTGGACAGGCGGGGAAACAGAGGCACTAGGCTGTTATGCCTGGATTCAAAGGCAGGGTTCTCCGATTCCCTTACCCATCCAACACCCCCCTCCACGGGACACATTGGGGAACTGGCCACCAGAGAGGGGGAGCAACCTGTCATTTTTTAGACCCCTGCCTCCCAGGCCATGCGCCTCCACCTGTCCCTTGCCTCCCAGGCCCTAGAGCTTGAAAGAGGGTTCCTATCACTGCGGCTCTCCAGCCATCAGGGCAGGCGTGGGGTCCTAGTATGATCCATCTTCCTCCCACCAGAGCGAGCTGCAAACTTTGTTACAAAGTCCAATGCGGGGGTGGGGCGGGGGGGCTGCGGCTCTGCCTCCCCCGTGCGGCCTCCTGGGCGCTGAGGCTTTGTTGATTCAAAGCTATGTGGTCACTGCTGGGGAATTTCTCATGAGTGGGGACTCTTCCTGCCTTGCCCCCACCAAAGCCAATAAATTAGGCCCCTTTGGCCTTTGCAAGACAACTGAGGATTCAGAAAATGAATTAGGGAATTCACACGATTGTGTGAAAAACTCTCTGGAAATCAGTAGGAGAGTTCATTGGGGGCCTCTGGAGAGATTTCTTCCTTGACTTTCCAGGTAATAAAAGCAGGGGCTGGCAGGGCTGGTGCCAATGTGTAATTCTAGGTGCCATTTCATGAGCATTTATTATGTTCCGGGCACTTTCTGAGGGAGTTCCACATATTAACCTATTTAATTCTCATAACAAGCCTCTGAGGTCTCATTGTTTTCATGCTACGAGTGAGGAAACCAAGTCAAAGAGCGGTGACGTCACTTGGCCAAGGACACACAGCTTGTGAGTGGCGGAGCCGGGGGACCTTGGCCAGTCTGTTCCAGAGTCTCTGTTAGTAACCATTTTGCAACACTGCCTCGTTGCTACAAGAGGCCCGGGTCCAGCCTGATCAGGGCGCCTGGGCACGAGGCAGTGGGCAGACGAGGGACAGACGCACGGTCAGTGAGGCTCTGCGATCTGCCCGGGCTGTCCTGAGGGTGAGCCAAGGCATCGCTGTCATATCAAGCCCAGCTTGGCCACTCCCTGGCCCTGGGTGAGGCACCTCCAACCACTCGGATTCTCAGTGTCCTCCTTGGGAAACTGAGGTGAAATCAGTACCAGCTTCATGGGGCTTTTGCAAAACACTCAACCAGCCCCGTAAAGCTTTTAAAGGGCTTAGCACATAGCCAGGCGTGGTGGTACATGCCTGCAATCCCAGTACCTGGGAGGCTGAGACAGGAGGATCACAGGTTTGTGGCCAGTCTCAGCAACATAGAGAGGCCCTCAGCAACCTAGTGAGACCCTGTTTCAAAATTAAAAATAAAAGTAGGGCTGGGGGTGTAGGCAGAGGTAGAATGCCCCTGGGTTCATTCCCCAGTACCAAAATAAGTAAATAAATAAACAAATAAATAAGGCTTAGCACAAAGCTAGGGCTATTATTATTCTTCATTATTTTTACATATTGTTCTTTTTTTTTTTGCGGTACCGGGGATTGAACGCAGGGGCGTTCTACCTCCGCGCTACGCCCCCGGCCCTATTTTTTTTTATACTTTATTTTTGAAACCGGGTCTCACGAAGTTGCAGAGGGCCTCACTAAGGAGGGAGGGAGGGAGGGAGGGAGAGAGAGAGAGAGAGAGAGAAAGAGAGAGAGAGAGAGACAGGGAGAGAGCTGAGGCTGGCCGCGAACCCTGATCCTCTGGTCTCCGCCTCCCAAAGTACTGGGATTACAAGCGTGCGCCACCACGCCCAGCTACATATTGTTATTCATTCATATTTTTTGTGTGGTACTAGGGATTGAATCCAGGGGTGTCCTACCTCCTAGCTACACCCCCCGCCTTTTTTTATTTTTTTTTATCTTAAAACAGGGTCTCCCTAGGTTGATGAGAGTCTTGCTAAGTTGCTGAGGCTGTCCTCAAACCTGTGATCCTCCTGTCTCAGCCTGCCAAGTACTGGAATTACAGGCATGCACCACAATACCTGGGTATTCATTCATATTTTATTGCTTCATTCCATTCTCCCCTGAGTAGATAGGTTATTGGGGTGTAGTTCTTTTTGGAGACATAGGGATATAAAAGGTAACCGTGGGGACTTGTGGATCATTCATCATCCCTCCAGCCCCCTTCATCTCTAGCAGTAGCTGTGGTCTCTCAGAAGTCAGTTTCCATCCTCACACCCCAGGCTCCCTGGCTCCTTGCCTGTGGTCCCCACTGGCTGGATGCTGTTGCTATGGCAACATTTTAAGAGCCTCCCCTCCCCCTCTGAGGCAACAGGCACGGGTGGAGATGGACTGATCAAATGCCTCACACATCCTCAGACCTGACTAGATGCAGGGTGAGGGAGTGGGATGCAAGAACCAGAGCCTGGGGTGTGGGCTGCCTCAGGCCCCAAGTGTTCCCCAGCAGCATCCCTACTATGGTTTGCATGTGCCCCGAAAGTTCATGTGTTGGAAACTTACCTGCCTCAGCCAATGCAACAGTGTTGAGAGGGGAGGCCTTTAAGAGGTGACTAGGTAATGAGGGCTCTGTCCTCATGGAGAGATTAGTACGGGAGTGATCCAATTGTAAAGGATGAGTTCAGCCCCTTCCATCTTTCTCATAATGTGACACCTTTGATATAGCAGGAAGGCCCCCACCAGATGCAGCCCAGCGGTCTTGGACTTTCCAGTCTCCAGAACCATCAGCCAATAAACTTCTACTGCTTGCAAAGTGTTTGTTTGTTTGCTTGCTTGTTTGTTTGTTAGAGGAGGAGAGATTTATTTGGCTCATGGTTTCAGAGGTTCAGTTCATGGTTGGCTGGCTCCAAGGCAGAAACATCATGGTGGAAGAAAGCTGCCAGGCTCAAGGCGATGGGGAAGCAGAGAGCTGTAAACTTTTAATTCTGTGGGGTTTTGTTTTGTTTTGTTTTGTTTTTTGGTACTGGGGATTGAATCCAGGGGCATTCTACCTCCAAACCTTTTTTATTTTGAAACAGGATCTCACTAAGTTGCTGAGACCTTGCTAAGTTGCTGAGGCTGTCCTTGAACTTGTGATCCTCCTGTCTCAGCCTCCCAAGTACTGGGGTTATAGGTGTGCCCACCACACCTCGCTGTGGTGTTGTTTGACAGCACAAAATGGACTAGGACATGCTCACCTCACTGAATGGCGTGGGAAACACCAGAGCAGGTGGCAAACGCGGCCTCCAGCCCCCCCCCCCAGCCCCAAGAGTCTGATTTTAGTTTTCTGGGAATGGGATCAACTAGGAAGCTGCCTTTTGATCATTTCCACCCACGGTTCTGAAGCAGGCAGGCTCCAGACCACACTTGGAGAAATCTAGAGTCTAACAGAAGAGTCCAGAAGCCACTGGGGCCCTGGGTGTGTGTGACTCTTTGCTGAGATGACTCCGAGAAACCCCGCGTGTCCTCCTAGGCCTGCTCCTGGCTGCCTCTCTCCCTTTCCACCGCCTCATTAGTGGGAGGACGTGTCCCACCTACTTCCTGGAGCCAGGAAAATCCAGGCTGGGCTGCCAGAAGATCGGCTTGGTAATGCAGACTAATTCAGAGATGGGACAAAAGCTTTCAACATTGCGATGCTCAGAAGAGGTGCTACTCTGGCTGCGTGAATGGCACAGAGCCTTCTAAATTCTATACCTGAAGTCAGGCCCCTTCCTGTGGTCCCCACTGCTTGCTGGGTGAAGATGGGCCCACACACACACCTAAAGACATGGGGCGGAAGAAGCTCTGCTGAAAGAAAGGTGGGGGCCTGGGTGGGTGGCGGGAGATGTTGAGTCTGAGACACTGCGGGGAGGTGAAGAAGGCAGAGGACCTGGTTGAGGGTTCTCTCTGAAATGCAAGGACAAGACTCTGAGGGGTTCCTGGGACACTTGCGGTGTGGCCCTGCCCCTCAGAGGAGCCCAGGGACATGGAGCATGCGCACAGCTGGCCTCCAGCTCCAACCCAAATTCCCTCCGCCCAGGCAAACAGGGCTGGCATGGCCTGCAGTCCTTGAGGGCCAGCTCCTGGGAGTTGGTGAATAAGTACCTGGCTCCCTCTCTCCTCGGGTGGGCAGCCAGAGGGTGCTCTAGTGTTCCGTCTGTCTTCCAGAGGTCCCCAGCAGTACTGGGTCCCAGTGGTCCACGTGCGAACTTGCTGGACAACGTGGCCTTCATTCCTTTCCCAGCCTCTTCTCCCTACTCACCCACCAGTGGCTCCTGCGATCACCGCCAAACACACACACACGCACTCCAGTCCCTGTCCCAGCGTGGTTTCAGTGGGAGACTAAGACAGGAGGCCACTCCCACTTTTCCCCACCCTTGTCTAGAACAAGGGTGACTGGGGACCTTCTGAACTCCAGGTGGCCGTGGGGGCTGCATAAGAGTAAGACCATGGAGGGGTGGCACCCACAGGCCTTCTGCAGCGAGCCGGGAGTCAGGCCAATCAATGCTCTACTGAGTCTAGATCCTGACCCCTCACCCTCTGCAGCTGTTTGCGCAGGGTCTTCCCAGAGCTTCTGGAGCTGGGCTCAGGCCCACGACTCTCGGCCTCCCATAAGCAACACATAAGATCATTGCTCCATAACCACGTCTCAAGGCGACTGACCAGAGCCCCCCACTCCCCGCCAGCTGGACCCCATCCCAGCCGCAGCGGGGCCCGGTGTGATGGCTGGGGCTCCCAGCTAGAGCGATGCAGGTGGACTTGTCTGGGGTGAGTCCTCTAGGGACGTCTGTGAGTCCGTCCCCTCTGAGGAGAAGCTGCCCCCTGTGGGGCGGGGGGCCTGGCTCTGCCTGGGGGCCCGCTGCCAGGAGAAGAGGGTGGCCAGAAAACGCTCCGGGGCAGGCGCAGAGAGCCCATGCAGGCCTGTGTCCTCGTCAGCCTCTGCAGCCTGGCCAGCTGGCTGGGGTGGAGGTCCCGCCTGGACATTTCTGTTCTGCCCCCCTCTGGCAGCCCCAGGAGGCCAGGAGGATTTTGTACGGTGTGCACCCAGAGGGTCTTGCAGGGGCAGGTCCTGCTTCCCCTTGGAAGTGACTTCGCCATTCAGGCCCTGGCTCCTGAGAGCTGCCCCTCTTAGTTCCAGGTGCGCCGCCGGGGCCGTGGGAGCCGCCGGGCACGGGCCAGGGGCCAGCGCCTTCCTCAGGAAGCTCTGGATCTCCTCGTGTCTCGCCTGGGCCTCCTCCCACAGGCCCTGGCCCAGGCCCACCCGGCTCAGGGAGGCCACCTGCCGTCCCATGGCCATGAGCTTCTCTGCGGGGAACTCGGACGCCAGTCGCTGCAGGTAGCGGTGGAGGCGGCGCTGGTCCCCGGGACTGGCCCTTTGGGCCTTGCCCAGCCTGAGCTGGGTCATCAGGTCCTGACAGTCCATGTGAAACCAGGTCATCTGGGGGAGGAAGAGCAGGAGGAGGGCTCTGTGAGGTCAGGGAGGGGCTCGATGGGTAAGTACTGCTGGTTGAATGCTGGGCGGCCTCAGCGTGGTGGCGCTCCTCTCCACTGACCATCATGACAGTGGCTTCCCTTTCTTACTGGGGTGACACCCACCCGCCACCCCGAAACAGCCTCCAGCACCCCTGGGCTCTTCAGGCACCTTTTTTTTTTTTTTTTTTTTTTTTTTTAGTGGTACTGGGGATTGGACCCAGGGGCATCCTACCTCTGAGGTACATCCCCAGTCCTATTTTTTTTTTATTCTGAAACAGGGTCTCACTAAGTTCCTGAGGGCCTTGCTAAATTGCTGAGGCTGGCCTCGAACCTGTGATCCTCCTGTCCCAGCCTCCCAAGTACTGGGATTACAGATGTGTACCACCACGCTAGCTTGAGGCACCTTTTAATAGACCTATGGGCCAGAGAGGGACTCAGTTTCTCCTTCTCTGAAATGGGAGCTGTATAAGACAATCATGAAAGGCATTTTAAGAGCTGAAAATGTAGATCCTTGGGTTGGATGAACCCTACCGATGGGCTGCTGGAGGAATCTGGCTAAAGGGTATTGAGTGTTGACTGTGCCAGGCTCTGTGAGCCTCATGTACGATTATACTGGACTGGACCTGCAGCCCATTTTACAGAGGAGGAAACTGAGGCTCAGAGCAGTGAAATGACTTGCCCAGGTCACACAGCAAGGCAGGGAGGAGCTGGGATTCCAACTCAGGTCCATCCTGCCTCCTAAAGAGGGTGCTCCAAGCAGCTCCCCGTGCAGGGGAGTAACGGGCCCAGCAGGGACGGGACGGTCAGCCCAGCCGGCCCCCGGCCCTCACTTCAGCTGGTCCTCTGCCCCATCTGTGGTTCCTCCTGTCCCCGGTTCCTCCACAAAATGTCTGCAGCTGCAAACGAGCCAGTGCGTCCCCAGCAGCTCATGAAAAACCTAATCTCTCCCTCCATTAATTTAGAGGGAGACAGCGAGCCACCGGGCCGTGGGGACGGCTCAGCCGTTCTCTCCACGGAGACCATCTTTCCGCGGATTAAGGGAACTTGTCTTTAGATAAATGGCTTCATATTCGCGGTAGCACAGGGAGCTCATGGCCAGGAAAGGGCTCCATAAATCTCCCTTAGCGGTACAACCATCTTATTATTATTTAGTGTCAAAGCTGCTGCACGCATGCGCCCCACTTGGGGCCAAGCCTGGCATGGGGCTGTGTGTCTGTCTGTCTGTGACTTGGCATTCCTGGCCAAGCAGGACAGGCATGGACAGCAACTCAGAAATCATTTTGCCTGGTCCCTTGCTGCAGGAATAAAAACCAGGACCAGAGAGGAACAGCTCCCAGCCCAGAGCGCACAGCAGAGTCTTCAAGGAGGGACTCAAAGTGGGCCCGCCACCTCCCATGGTGCCATTTCTAGCGTGTGACAAATGCCACCTTCTCACAGCCCCCTCCCCCGTGTGTCCTCTTCTCTGGCCTCCCCACTCCTCCACCACTAGGCCGGCCCCCTCCAGAGCTCAGTGCACACCCTCTGTGTGCATCTCCTCGGGGCTGGTCCCTGCAGGGAGCTCTCCACCTGGGTGACAATGGCGAGCAGCAGGGACGGTTCCCATCACAAGGGCACTGAGAAGCCATAAAGCAGGTGACAGGAGAGAGCGGGGCTGGGTGTGGGGTGGGCTGGACAGGCCGCAGCGAGAAGGGGCTGTGTGAGCTGAGAGCAAAAGAAAGACAAGGAGCAGCCGTCCAGGGAAGAGCTTCCAGTGGCTGGAACAGCACACGCAAGGCCTCGGAGCTACAGCAAGTTTGGTTCATCGGGGAAGGCCACCAGGGTTGACATGGGCAGAAATCAGAGCAAGGAAAGAAGCTTCCAGATGCCCTTGACTCTAGAGGCACTCCTCCCCCTCTTCCTAATGATAATAACAATAATGGTGTTAGTAATGATTCTAAACGTGAGCGGTCCTGTGCTGGGAGTTACTTACATTTTATCTAATTATCTTGCTACGTGGTAAGGTTGGCACCAGAGCCAGATGGTCTGGGTTTGAATCTCAGCTCTGCCCCGCTGCCCGCTGTGTGACCCTGGGAGAGTAACTGGACCTCTCTGGTTCCTCATGAGTAAAATGGGCCATGACACTGGTGGAAGGTTGGTGTGATGATAAAACAAGATGTGAAATGACTAGAACGGGGCCGGACACCTAAGAACAATGAGGTCAGGAACGTGAAGACGGCCCCGCAGGCAGAGGTGGCCCTGACCCTAAGTCCCAGTTTCTGCCTCAGCCTCTCTCTAGCCCCCTTATAGCTGTGGGGTGGGCCCGTCACTGCCCCTGCCAACCTCTGCCTGCCTTGCCCACTGCCCCATGGAGACAGAGAGGGCCCTGTCCTCCCAGGCTCCGGGCATCTGTGAGTTGACCCTGGCTCCTCACGCTGTCCGTGTTCTCTGTCCCTGCGTGCTGGGCCAGCCTGGCTACTGGGAGGGGGTCAGGCTCTTCCCACGCTCTGTCCCTCAGGGCAAGTTCAAGGGGCAGCCGAGGGCACTGGGCAGAGCCAGCCGTGTGGCTTCCCGTCCCAGCTGGGTCCCAGCTCTCCCAGGCAGCTGTGGGCCTCAGTTTCCTCATTTGAAAGATGAGAGGTTTGCGTACATGGATTTAGGAGCAATGGAACCCTTAAGTCAAACGCTGCTCGATCACAGGCTCTCCGGGTGACCTGGAGCAAGTCGCTTCCCTCTCTGGGCCTCAGTTTCCTCCTCTTCAAGATGGGAGCAGTGTTGGTGCCCCTCCCCCATGGAGAGGATTAAACAAGGTGAGTCGTGGGGACGCTCACAGGAGGGCCTGGCGCGGAGCACGCGCATTAATGCGGGTCACCTTCCTGAGAACCTCGCCATCTTCCTCGCCACCGAGCCTGCCTGGGTAAGGGACTCCGTCACCACTTCCTCCTCTCTCAGCAGAAACACTCACGGCACGCCCTCCAGCCCGGCACATCCGTCCCAATCCCAGCTCTTCCTCTCCCCAGAGCTCTGTCCCCTTCACGGGACTGTGGGAAGGAATGAATCATGCAAAGAACCCAGTGCTGTGTCTAGGCCACCCCTGTTCCCACCAGGCCCCTGAGCCTGCGGACAGGAGGTCTGTGCAGGTGGGCCGCAGGGCTCACCTTCTTGCAGAAGCGGTGCAGGTGGAGCAGTGTCTCCAGGTCTGTGCGCTGCCGCTCGGCTGCCATGTAGAAGTGGGTGAGCTTGGCCTGGAAGGCCCGCTGGGTGGAGGCGAAAGCCGCCAGCTCCGGGGGTCCTGTCCCGCCAGCCTCGCGGGCCCCTCGGGCTGCAGCTCCCAGCTGGGCCGCCTGCTTGGACAGCTCCAGGCCTCGGCGGTACTGGGCCTGAGCGGGGAGAGGAGCACCGTCCATCAGATCCTGTCCAGGGCCCTTCGCAGAGGTCAGGGGCCTCCCACTGGCCGCTGCCCGGTGATGAGGCTTCCTGAGCCTCAGTTTCCCGCTGTAGAATAGGAACCCTGTAGCACCCACCTGGCAGTGCTGAACCCGTGGTAAGAGCTTAACAAGCTGGGGTAGTGACTGTGCATTGGATGCGTCTAGGCTTAGCCCCTGCAGTTCACTTCTTTCTGGAAAACTCTCTGACTCCAAAGTCTGGGCCAGAGGCTTCTCCTCTGAGTCCCCACATTCCCTCTGTCAGTTCCCCTGTTTACCCCCCCATCCTTCACAGGCCTGGAAGTTTCTGCGACAAGCTGAAGCACCCGGGCTCAGCGCGTCAAGAATGCAGCTTCCTGGCCAGGCATGGCAGCGCAAGCCTGTAATCCCAGTACTTGGGAGGCTGAGACAGGAGGATTGCAGGTTTGAGGCCAGCCTCAGCAAATTAGGGAGGCCCTCAGCAACGTAGCAAAACCCTGTTTCTAAAAAGGGGGGGTAGGGGTATAGCTCAGAGATAGCATGTCTCTCTCTCCCTAGGTTCAATCCCTAGTACCAAAAAAAAGGCAGCTTGGTCTGGGGCCAGGGCCTGGAATCTGCATTTAAAGAACGCTCTGGGGTTCTGCATGCTCTTCGGACTTGGCCTGGGAAGGTGACATCCAGGCCTCGGAAGTTTCCTGCCTCTACCTCATGGTCTAGCGGGGCCACAGACTCCAGCGCCCTCTCCACCCGCCCAGTCCTGCTCCTGGCCCTCTGGGACGCACCGCAGCCTGCAGGAAGAAGTCCTCAAATTCTGCGTGGGCTCTCTCCACCGCCTCCAGGCCCCCATCCTTGGGGGCGAGCGCCTGCAGGCACCGGCTTCCTTCCCGCTCCATCCAGTCACTGACCTGCGTGGGACATGGGTTTCGGTGTGAAGGGCTGCTAGGGAGGCACCGAGGCCAGCTGCCCAGCTTCCTGGGAGGCCCAGGTCTTCCTCCCCTCAGTCATTCACCTGCTTGGACTGAACCCTGCTGATCCTGTGGTCATGTTCCTCAAACATCCCAAGTGGAGGGGCTCCCCAAGCAGGACTCCAGGGGCACTTGGCCAGGCCAGCGCCCTGCACATAGTAGGCCCTCTGTGCAAATGGTGTGGGGCTGAAGTCACAGGCAGCAAGTCCCAGCCTCCTCTAACCACTCACTGCCGTCCAGTCATAAGAGGGGCGGCCTCAGCCAGGCATGAGGGTGCTCGTCTACAATCCCAGTACTTGGGAGACTGAGACAGGAGGATCTCAGGTTTGAGGCCGGCCTCAGCAATTTATTGAGGTCCCTCAGCAACTTAATGAGATCCTATTTCAAAATAAAAAATAAAATAGGACTAGGGGTGTAGTTGGGAGTAGAATGCCCCTGTAGTCAAACTCCAGTAGCAAAAAATTAAAAAAGGGGTGGCGGTGGCCTCAGGAGTGATAAGCTCCTCATCCTTGGGGGCATGCAAATGGTGCTGGAGACGCAGCTGCCGACTGCAGAGGAAGGCATGCAGGCCTGCCGCAGACTCGCTGTGCCCACCCAGACAGCCGATTTCCCTTTCTGGCCTCGGCTTCTCAATAGTAAAAAAGACAGATGCGGAGACTCAGTGAGTCACGGAGGGTACATCAAGGCGCTCAGGCCTGAGTGGAAGCTCTCTTCTTCTCCGGGGAGTCTCAAACAGCACATACAAGCCTGTGGGAGGAGCTGGGCGTGGTGGCGCACACCTGTAATCCCAGTACTTGGGAGGCCGAGACAGGAAGATTGCAGGTTCATGGCCAGTCTCAGCAACTTAGTGAGGCCCTGTTTCAAAATAAAAAGTAAAATGGCTAGGGTGTAGCTTGGAGGTAGAGCTCCTGGGTTCAATCCCCAGTACCCCCCAAAAAGAGAAAAAAGAACACATATTAACTCACTTCGTCCCTGCAAAGCCCAGCGTACCAGGCACTAATAGTATCCCTAATCAAGGAATGAGGCCCCGGAGGGCCAAGAGTTAAACAACTAGCAGGTGCAGGAGCAGGGCCAGGCTGGAGAGGATGCGGTGGCTCCACACACCGGCAGCCAGACCCAGTGCAGTTCCAGGATCAGACCCCAGGTGTGCAACCCCCTCCCAGCCTTGGTTCCCTCGCCTACGAAGTGGGGGATCCTAACAGTTTCCCCACAGCGCTGGTAAGAGAAGCTGGAACCCCATGATGTACACAAAGGGTCTGGCCCAGGGCTCAGTACCCAGTTGGTGCTCAATAAGTACAACTCGTGGGGTTAAGTCTTTACCCACTAAGCACTTATTGAGTGGCATGCATGTGCCCTGCCCCAGGGGTGCCTGCCCGGTCCTCAGAGGGCCACCAGCCCAGTTCTTACCCCAGAGCAAAGCGCCGGGCTGGGGCTGGCCCCGGGGAGGTCATTCCGTGGAGGGCAGCCGGGCAGAGCCCCACATCCTCCTGCCAGCCTCCCCTCTCACCTGGAGGATGGCAGCCTCCAGGTGGCCCAGGCGGACGCGGAGCTCCAGCCTCCCTAGGAGGTGGTTGGAGGCGGTGACCAGGACGTGAAGCTGCTCGTCCACGAGGCTGTACAAGGCGGCAGCTTCGGCCAGGTGGCTCCTGGGAGGCAGAGGGTGGTGAGGAAAGGCCCACGGTGCCCCAGCCTGTCCCCTGCCCAGCACAGGCCTGGCCGGCCCTATGGCCCCCCGCCTGGGCTCCCGGTGGCCGACTTGCTGTGTGGCCTCGGGCAGGTCCCTGCATGTCTGTGGGCCTCAGTGTTGGCCTTATGTGGAAAGAAAGACCAGAGGACACAGCAGGAAGTGAAATGACCCTCCCCACTCCCTTGGAGGACACAGAGCCAGCTAGACAGATCTGGGTTCAAATCCTAGACTTCCGGGATGGGACCCTGCGCAAATTCCTCCAACTCTCAGCATTTCTGCGTTTTCATCAGTAAAGTGGGGACAATAACCGAACCCACTTTTCAGAGCGGTCGTGAGGACTTAATGGATGTCTGGGTTCTCCACCCTGGCTACACTCCAGGGCCTACCCTGGGAGCTTCTAGAATCTCAAGACCCACACTCCATCCCAGGCTAGTGAAGTCAGACTGGGTGAGGCCGGGGATGGCGCTTTCTAAAGCTCCTTGGGAGGTTCCGGGGAGCCGGGGAGAGAGCCACCCTCACACGCACAAAACCACAGTGCCCGGCACAGCACGGTTACTGGCACCGGGCTTCCATCGCAGTGAGGTGCGCAGCTCCAACACCTCCTGCACCCCGCGCCTCCATTTCACAGGTGGGAAACTGAGGTCCAGCGAGGGCAGTGACTCTGACTCTCCTGGCAGTCTGAACTGGAACCCTGCCAGGGCTGTTTCTGCATGGATTTTAAAAAATGGCCAAAGCCAACAGACCCAAAGGGAGGGCTGTGCACGGGATTTCAGGCCTGGCTGTTCTTGGGTGCAAACCTCACCCCACCCTCTTCTGCCCTGGCAGGTCTGTCTTCAGGAGAAAGAGAGAGAAGAAAAGGAAGGAAAACTGCTTCCCAGGAGGGAGCCCTGCTCTGCCGGGACTTCTGCATCTGACTGCAGCTCCCCACGGTCTCCACCCTTCCGGGGCAGGGATGAGGGCCCAGGGTGCCTGAAGGGGACTGACAAGCCAGCCCCGAGGCTGGAGAAGGAGGGAGAGCTGGAAGGAGCCCAGCAGGAGGGGGCTGCAGAGACCCAGCGCAGAACAAACGCACTCAGCGGCTGCGTGGGGCCACAGCGCCCCCTGGTGGACCTGCTGGCAGCCAAGGGTCTGAGAGACCCAAGGTGTATCTGAGGGGGCCAGTCAGGCAAGTGAGGCCCGAGCATGCTGGGAAAGACAGTGCAGGCCTCACCAGGCATCGTGAGGGCAGGGAGGTGGCCCCGCACCTGGCGCCCCGGCCCACTGTGGCCAGAGCTCCCATCGTTTGCAAGAACCTGCCCCCCGAGTCTAGGGTTGCAGTTCAGTGTGATGAGATCCTGGGGCGAGGCTGGTCCACAGCCGGGCCCCACTACATCCTAGCTGTGTGACCCTGGACTAGTCACTTAACCCCTTGAGCCTCAGGCTCCTCCACTGTAACATAAGGATAATACTGGAATCTACCACAGCAGTGGGAATTAAATGAATTAATATTTATAATCCCTTAGAACAATACTACACACATACTAAATGCTATGTAGGGGCTGGCTCAATAAACAAATTGTTACACTTGCACAAACTTTGCACTTGAGTTCTGAATATAAGTAGCTGTGTTCTAACAGAGAAAATATTTCCAATTACTGACCAATTTAATTACAGATTGAATATCCCTTCTCATGGGACCATAAGTATTTTGGATTGTAGAATATTTGCATATGCATTATGAAATATCTTGGGGGTGAGACCCAAGTCTAGACATGACATTCATTTTTGTTTCATATACACCTTTTATACATAGCCTGAAGGTAATTTCATACAATATCTTAAATAATTTTGTGCATGAAACCAAGTTTCATAGGGTGGAATTTTCCACTTGTGCTCCAAATGTTTTGGATTTTGTTGCATTTTGGATTTCTTATTTTCAGATTAGGGAGGCCCCACCTGTCCTATACTGACTCCCCCCCCCCCGAAGAACACTGGAACTTTCCAGGAACGTCTAACATTTCGTCTGTGGCTCTGAGACGTGCCATGAGGTTCATCCGCCAGGCTGAGCAGCTGGCGGGGAAGGCAGGGCTGTGCAGGGGTTGGACGCTCAGATATCCTGGCTTCGGATGGACCCGGGTGTCTCCAGTGGGCCGTCGCCTAGCTGTGAATTCACTACGCTGAGCCTCAGTTACCACCCGCCAAATGAGGATGATGTGGGCCTCACGGGGTTCTTGCCAGGAATAAATGAGATGGGCCATTGGAGGGGCTCTGCCCAATGTCTGGGTCAGAAAAGAGCTTGGTCCATGAGGGTGAGCGGAAACAGGGAGGGGAGGTCCTCCGCTGCCCACCAGGCTGGAGACGAGAGGCTGCAGAGAAGGGATAGGAGGTGGCCAAGCGCAGAGTGGGGGCCTGTGAACGGGCCTCAGCCCAACATGCGGGCCCTGGAAATGCCTGGCCCTGGGCCTCCATGGGGCCCGTCCTCTGTGTCCCCTTAACGGCATGACCTCACCTCTGTGCTCCCAGGCTGGGGAACAGGCTGGGTGGAGGGGGGCAGGCCCGGGCGTCTGTACCTGACGTCAGGGTTGAAGTCCAGCCTGCTGGCCTCACGCCGCAGCCTGGCCAGGGTGGCTCCACCTTCCCGTTGGAGGCCCAGCAGCCCCGGGTCCCTCAGCACGGCCTCCATCAGCTCCTTGGACTTGTTCAGGCACCTGGTGGCCTCCTGCCAGCATAGGGAGGTGCCCTGAGACCCAATCCCCACTCTCCCCCTACAACCTTCCAAGGCTTCCCGTACCCACATCAAGCCTGACTTCCCCAGTTTGGCATTCAAGTTCCTCCAGGATGTCTATCCTTTCATCTCATCTCGAACACATCTCCTCAAGCCTCTCCCCCTCTCATCACCATGGCAACCTCACTGGACCAAGTTCCACCATCTCTGGCTGGGACACCCATCCAGCCTCTTTGCTGGTCTCCCTGCTGCTCTCTGGTTCCCCCTACAGTCTGTTCTCCACATGGCAGCTGAAAGGAATGCAAAGTACGAATCTGATCATCGCCCTGCTTAGAAGTCTCTAGCGGCCGGGCGTGGTGGCGCACGCTTGTAATCCCAGTACTTTGGGAGGCGGAGACCGGAGGATCCGGGTTCGCGGCCAGCCTCAGCACGTGCGCGTGCGTGCGCGCACTCTCTCTCTCTCCTCTCTCTCCTCTCTCTCTCTCTCTCTCTCTCTCTCCCTAGTGAGGCCCTCCGCAACTT
>PVJS01010555.1:0-39130 GCA_004027185.1 Glis glis | reverse complement strand
AAATAAATAGATAATCACCATAAAGCCAGGCATGATGTCGCATGCCTGTAATCCCAGTACTTGGAAGGCTGAGACAGGAGGATGGCAGGTTTGAAGCCAGCCTTCTGTGAAGCCCTCAGCAACTTAGCGAGACCCTGTTTTAAAATAAAAAAAATTAAAAAAGGTCTGGAGGTGTAGCTTGAAAGTAGAATGCCCCTGGTTCAATCCCCAGTACAACAAAAATAAATAAATAAATAATCGCCATGTATAAATTTAACTTATTGAATTTATAAGAATAATTTGAGCACTTGAGAAGGTTAGTCGGACAACAAAAAGACTGTAGAGGAAATCAAGTACTATATAAAAATTAATAATATGATTTAAAGTATTCTAAGATATTTAATTATGAAATTAATAATATTATTCAAAGACCAAATTAAAAAGCGAGTGTTCCAATTAGCTAGTCTGATAAATAGAATAATAAAATATACATGCCAAACTTAAAAGCTTATGGGAAGAGCTAGGTTTTTTTAATTTGTAATTTTAACATATCAAATATCAAAGTTTTAAAACTGAAGCTATCTTTTGACTAGTATCTTCTGCAGAAGAAAGAAAAGGCAAAAGTCTTCAAAGGCAACAAAAAATTCACTATTTACAAAATAAGAATGCGTCTTTTGCTTTTATTATTTCACATGAAAATACCTGAACAATTACCTTAATCATTTCTGCAACTGAAGTATAAACTGTTTCATTTTTATGATACAGTTGTTTAAAAAAATGTTTGGAGTTTATGTGGAAAAATAAGGACATTGCCTGTTAAGCTCCACTACCACCTTCCTGACCACAGGTTGTGGCTTTCTTGGGGTTATCAGGGGTACGTAGTGTTGGTCTTGCGAAGTCAGACACCATGACTGCCCTCTGGAGTGGGTAACGTGAAGTCGGAAGCTCTGCAACAAGAATGAGCTCGAATAAGCAGTGCACCCCAACCTCTCTCCTTCCCACAGTGCCCTCTCACCCCACCTCCATTAGAGTCCATACCCCATTTTTAGCAGTACAGATATTATTCTCATGGAATTCTCCTAGTTACTAAAACAAAAATCTCTTTGGGTAAGAGCTATTGCTATGAACTGAACTGCATCCTTACCCAACCCCCTGCCCCAATTCCTGTGTTGAAGCTCTAATCCCTGGTGTGATAGTATTTGAAGAGGGACCTTTGGGAGGTAATTAGGTTTAGATGAAGTCATGGTAGCTGGCTCTTGTGATGGGATTAGTGCCTTTATAGAAAGAGATACCAGAGAGCTTGCTTCCTTTCTCATTTCTCTGCCATGTCAAGACCCAGCCAGAAGGTGACCATCTGCAAGCCAGGAAGAGACCCTCACCAGGGATCTGAACCGACCTGCACCTTGATCTAGGACTTTTCAGCCTCCAGAACTGTGGGGAAAATGTTTTCTGTTGTTTAAACCACCCAGTCTATGGTATTCTGTTATAGCAACCAAGCAGACCATGACAGTCAAAGGAATAATACCTTTGATTAATAAAGACAGAAAAAGAAGATATCAATTGCAACCAAATTGATCTTTCTAATTAACCATTTCAATAATTCACTTTTAAAGGACTTAGAGATAATGAATATACTGCATACTTTTTTCTAAGCCTATGTCCAGAAAGGACATCATCTACCAGTCTAACAATAAACAAGGGATCTTTTCTAGCTCATACAAAACAAAAATCTCAAAGTTGCTGATTGGACTGTGCAGTGATAACTCCAATTTTCCATCCCTCCCTGTATCCTTGGTCCAGGTACGTTTCCCTTTTACCATGGGCAGGTCAGCCTGAATGTAAACATCCTGTACCCTGACACTGACCTAGCCATGCCCTGTGACTTGCTCTGGCCAGTGCAATGTTAATTGATAGGATACCAGCAGGGGCTGGCCTTGTGCATTCGATTTGCTCTCCTTTGCACTTCTGCCAGTATCAGGGGGTTGCGGAGGCCAGCCTGCTGCAGGACAAGAGCTGAGTCACCCAGTACCACCAGTGTGGATCAGCCTACAGCCAGCTACCCCCAAGACAGGGAGGAAGTGTCACCAAGGTCAGCAGAGGACCTTGCTGATCTCAGGATGGCACCGATGCAAGAGCTGTCAACATAAACACAGACTGCACATGGAGAACCCATGTGCTCTACCTGGTCATTTCTGCAGGTAGAAACAATAGATGATGTTTTTTTGGCATGCCCTGATCCAAAGATATTAACAAAGAGGGTTGGAGCTGGTCTAAGTTTAAACAACAATGAAAATAGTATTCAGGGTCTGACCTGAAAAAGTAGATTCCAGATCTATTTATCAAACCAATTTATGATGGCCTTTGATTGCTACAGAGTTATTTAAAAGTACCCCTTACATGATGATTTTCCTGATTTTATTCTACCTAAAGTCATTTTTGACATAAGCTAATTATCATTCTGTCAGGAACACAGTCATGTTAACACCCCATACCTTGACAAACAAGTGTGTTCTCGGCTCATCATTATAGGACCTGTAATGATGTGTCTTTCCAGGGCTAGAGCAGGGACTCACCCCAACAATGTGTTATATCCAAGAACAGATATTTTATTACCTAAATTGGACCTACCCAAACCCAGAAGAACAGTGTCTGATGAGCATTCTTCTCTTGCCCCCAGATAGGAGAGAAGAAAGCCTACGAGATCGCTCACATCTCTAATTCCTGTGACTTGGATCCCAGTAATGAAATGAGAAAGAAGCTCTGTGAATCATTTCTAATCTAAGCCTTTTCTCTGAAGAAATGTCCCTGAGGAGTTAATGTCATGTCACTAAGTAATTAGATCTCCATTGCTTAGCAAAAATTCTACACCAAAGGCAGGGTAATTCTATTAGAAAATGAAACCATGATATTGCGCAGCTCTGAGGCTACTAAATTTGTATTTAATTACCCAGGTAATGTAATTATACAATCAGTTCTAATCTGATATCAAGAGGAAAAGTTCTTGGTGGGTTTTTTTTTTGGGGGGGGAAGGTTTTGTGAAAGGGCCATGCGATTAATATGACACACTTAATTACTGAAATGTAGAGATATCTTTGCAAGGATATATCCCCATCCAAGCATGTACACTATATTAGCTGCTTAGATCTTTACCATTACTAATGTGTTTGTGGCTTCTTATCTTATAATGACCTATGGTAATAATTAGCTCCATGATAGAGCAAAGACCTTAGTACTGTATTGCAAAGCTTGGTTCTGCATATTACTCCACAAAAAACTGAGAAACAATGAGAATTCAGGAAAGAATTTACATTCCCTTAAATGCTCATAATAAATGTTTTTAAACATCTATTCAAATCATGAAAATCTACTTGAGGTACACATCTCCATATTCCTTATATGTGCCACCAAAATAAGATTCTTTAGAACTCACAACCCCCTAAAAATAGACTTTTGCAAGTTTCTTAAACAGGAAACTGAATTTTTGGAGCTAATATCTGTTCTACTTTGCCAAAATAGTCATTTAAATTCTTTTTTTTTTCTTTCCAGGCATACCTCTACTACATAATGTTCCTTACAAGTTTAATTTTATTTGACTATTTCTTTTTATTTTTTTTAATTGGTGCATTGTAATTCTACATCATAGTGAGGTTCAAAGTCATGAAAACAAACGTGCACACAGATATTGGTGTGTTTCCTTTCAGGCCCCCTTGCCCATATATAATAGTGGTTATTTCTTTAAGACGTGAAGAGTTTGTACTGTGGCTCCTTGAGAAGAGGGTGTGGTAGCTTGAAGTAGGCGGGTATTGGCGCATGCCTGTAATTCCAGTACTTGGGAGGCTGAGCCAGGAGGATTGCAGGTTTGAGGCCAGCCTTGGCAACTTAGCGAGGCCCTCAGCAACTTAGTGAGACCCTGTTTCCAAATAAAAAATAAAATAGGGCTGGGGGTGTAGCTCAGAGGTAGAATACCCCTGGGTTCAATCCCCAGTACCAAAAAAAAAAAAGGACAAAAGGAAAAACAAAACATAGGTAGACCTGATGAGAAAATACACGCCTTCACCTCCAGGCAGGCCTTCCTTTTCCTGTTTTGAGCTGTGAAACTTGCCAAAGTCTTCTGTTATCACTTTTGAACCTAAGCGGGCCTATTCAGCCTTTCAGCTGACGTTAGAAACTCTCCGTGCTCCTCTCCTCGCTGTTCATCCCTTGGCCAGTCGCTGTGCAGACTGTTTCATTTCCCAGCACGGGTAGAGGCTGGATGCGGGCTGTTCCTAGGGAATGTTGTTTGAAAACTTGTTCCTGCAGGGTGGACTTTCAGGATGAGTGGGCTGGAGGTGCAGGGTGGGCCTGTTCCCACTTGCTGATGGGAATGCTCAAAGCGGAGTTGGGGCCAGAAAGCATCCTCCTTATAGTTAGAATAAGAACCTGCTGCCACAGTGATGGGAAATAAATTTGTTTTCTATTGCAGAGAAAGAAATTACCACGAACTTCATGGTTTAAACAACACAAATTTATCATCTTCTGGTTTCTGTAGGCCAGAGTCCCCTGGGCTGAAAACTAAGTGTCAGCCAAGACTTCGGGGCTCAGTACAGTGCTCAGAACTCGGGCCCTCTCCAAGCTCACTGGCTCCAGGAAGAATTCATGTCCCCAGTGCAGTTCCCATTTCCTCCTGCTGTAGACTGGGTTCACACTCAGCAACTAGAGGCCGCCCATGGTCCCTGGCCACGTGGTCTCCACAGCCAGTTCTCCACGGCCTGGAAACTTTTTCTCTTCCAGAACAGCAGTGGTGTGACTGTCTGCCTCCCTCTACGGTGACCTGTCAGAGAAAACACTCAGCTTTTTTATTTTATTTTATTTATTTATTTTGGTACTTGGGATTGAACACAGGGCATTCCACCTCTGAGCTACATCCCCAGCTCTATTTTTTTTTTTTTGAAACAGAGTCTCACTAAGGTTCTGAGGGTTTCACTAAGTTACTGAGGCTGGCCTCCCACCTGTGATCCTCCTGTCTCAGCCTCCCAAGTACTGGGATTACAGGTGTGCACCACCATGCCCAGCTAACTCTCAGCTTTTAAAGGGCTCAGGTGATTAGGTCAGGCCCACTTGGATAATTCTCCTGTTTTAAGATCTACTAATACAAACCTTAATAAAATCTGCCAAATACCTCCAAAACAATGCCTTTATTAGTGTATTATCAAATAGCTAGGCAAAAGTACACACACACACACACACACACACACACACACACACACAGAGTCATTCCTTGGTATATGGGGGATTGGTTCCAAAACTCTCCAAGGATATCAAAATCTGAGCGTGCTTAAGTCTCTTCTAATAAAATCACATAGTATTTGCCTACAACCTACACAATCCTCCCATATAGTTTAAATCATCTCTAGATTACTTACAATGCCTAATACAATAAATACTGTGTAAATAAAATTGTTGTTATGCTGTTATATATAGGGTATACACATCTAGTACAGATGCATTTTTTTTGGTACTGGGGATTGAACCCAGGGGTATTCTACCTCCAAGCTACACCCCCAGCCCTTTTAAATTTTTTTCTTAAACAGGGTCTCACTAAGTTGTTGAGGGCCTCCCTAAGTTGCTGAGGCTGGCTTCAAACCTACAATCCTCCTGTCTCAGCCTCCCAAGTACTGGGATTACAGGCCTGTTCCACCACACCCAGCTAGTGCAGATGCAAGTTTAAAAAAATACTTTTGATTCAGATACAGAGAGCCTACTATGCATGCCTATTGCATGCCTACTATGCATGCCTACTATGCATGCCCCACTCTAATGTTGTCATTTTAGCAAAAACCTCTTTAAGTTCCCTTTCCAAATACAGTCTCATTCTCTGTGAGTGTGTGTGTGTGTGTGTGTGTGTGTGTGTGTGTGACTAGGGATTGAACCCAGGGTCTCACACATGCTGGGCAATTGCTTTATCACTGAGCCACATCCCTAGGCCCAAATACAGTCTCATTGTGAAGTATTGGGAATTAGGGCTTTACCATATGGATGAGTGAGGGAGGCAAAATCCATCACATAACAACAGGGTTTGTTTATGAGACCAATTTCTAAATAGCTAAAAGGAAATGGGAAAAATAAGTTGGGGTCAGAGGAGAGGGAGTGGAAGGAAATACCCACAGTGCACTGCTCACGGAGACTCTTGTGAGTTATGCACTGTGGGAGGGGACGCGCCCTGCCCATGACAGTCTTCATGCCCTAGTGGGGTAGGGGTGAGAAGACTGTGGAGAAGGACCCTAGCTAGTTGAGGATGCTCACTTTACAATTTTGCCTAGGGATGCACTCCCTAGCTCCCGCAGGAATATAGACCAAGAATTTGAACTAGGTCCCCTAAAACAAAGATGCCT
Source organism: Glis glis (assembly GCA_004027185.1). Classification (NCBI taxonomy): domain Eukaryota; kingdom Metazoa; phylum Chordata; class Mammalia; order Rodentia; family Gliridae; genus Glis; species Glis glis. Next base: position 32,780 of record PVJS01010555.1, on the reverse strand, counting down.
TCTGACATAAGATGGGCCCAGAATCCTTAAAATCAAATGATGTCCAGCTGACCAAATTATGTAATGTGCATGTACAAATATGTAATGATGAATCTCACTATAATGTACAATTATAATGTACCAATAAAAAAGAACAATTTTCTTTTTTGTGGTACTGGGCATTGAACCCAGGGGCATTCTACCTCCGGTCTACACCCCCAGCCCTATTTTTTGTTCTTTATTTTGAAACAGGGTCTCCCTAAGTTGCTGAGCATCTCGCTAAGTTGCTGAGACTGGCCTCCCATCTGTGATCCTTCTATTTCAGCCTCCCACGTACTGGGATTATAGGCATACACCACTGTGCCCAACTTCTGCAATAGAACTTTAAAAAATAAACACATAGAGACTTGGGCTTGAGTCCTGGAAATGCTGACAGAGTTGAGTCTGGAGCGGGGTCTTGCAAAGTTCCACAGATGATTCTAGTGCCCAGTCAGAGCTAAGGTTGGCTGGGAAGTCTCCATACAGTGGAGCTGTCTATAAGCTCAATTTAACACAGGTGACTTCAGTGCTAGGAACTCAGAGAAAAGTAACAATTGAAAAGCCCAGGTGTTTTGCCTTACCATGCCACTCATTGAACAGAAGCCCCAGAGGACATGTGACCAGAGACTGGCACCAGGACTCTACCTTCCTGTTCCTGCCATCTGCTCACAGGGTATGGGAGTGTTGCCACACCAAGTGTGAGAGGCCGTGGGGTGGGTTGGTTGGTTGGTTGGTTGGCTTTGTGGTATTGGGGATTGAACCAGAGGTGCTCTACTACTGAGTTATACCTTTAACCCTATTTATTTATTTATTTAAACAGAATGAGGGGTTTGGGGATTGAACCCAGAGGCATTCTACCTCTGAGCTGTACCCCCAGTCCTTTTTAGTTTTAGGGTCTTGCTAAATTGCTGAGGGTCTTGCTAAGTTGCTAAGGCTGGGCCTTGAACCTGCGATCCTCCTGTCTCAGCCTCCCAAGTACTAGGATTGCAAGTGTTCACCCCTGCGCCCTGCTGAGGCTAGTGTTTACAGTATACGTTTTTGTACATCCTGGCTTCTGAATCAAGCTAACAAGTTCATTTAGACTCAACCAAAGAAATGGCAATTCCTTTTCCAGTCCTGCAGAGAGATTGGCTAAGTTGGGCTTATCCTGAAATTTATATGTTGGAATCCAAGAGATTTTTAAGGCTGATTTTTTATGGTATGAGATTTGCTTCCTCAAAGCTGACTTTAAAGTAATCCCTATATAAGATGGGATCCTGCTATATTAATTTCAAAGACCCTTCCCTTTGTAAAAAAAAAAAAAAAGAGAGAGAGAGAAGCACTGCGTTGGTTTAAACTGAGTGTTCTAAGCCATTCTCTTCCTTTAGCATTGTATCAACACTGCGTTTAGTAAGTGCCTATCACGTATGAGTGAGAAGTTAAGTATTGGGTAGGCAGTGAGGGAACGGGACTCCCAGGAGATAAAGGTTAAGAAAAGCAAAATCCAAACACCCCGCAAGAAGAAAGGTGGCTCCGTGTTGTTCATCGAACCTGAACATAAACATTAAATGTGGAGGAGTGGAGCCAAGATGTCAAGAACCAAAGATCTATCTACACCAACCTTAGACTCATGGACTGTTGCTACATATAGACCAAGAAACAAACATGCAGAACAGTCTCATGACTCCAGGGAATTAAAGGCCATAGATGACAAATTAAGTCAAGAAAAACAGGGACTTTCTTTATTGGTTAAGGTCTATACAAAGGGTCTTCAAACATATCTAAAGCCCGATGTTTAGCACCAATGTCAGCTACCCTCTTGGGACCTCTCTCCTCTGTGGGAGATTTAACCCTGCTCCTCTCTTTGGTGGATCGAGTGGACCTGGGGGAAAGGTGGTGTGCAATTGATGGTGCTTGGCCCACGCTACACTTGGGCAGGGCCATAGGTCCTGCTGGACTCTGAAGTCGGCCAAGGCCCCTAAGGGTGATCTGCCTCTCCGCTTGCTTGCTCTTTTAGAATAAACTTCCTACTTTCACTTTCCTGGTATCAGCAGATTTCATTCTTTGACTCCATAAGACAAGGACCTGGTAAGAAACTCGGTATCATCAGGATCACAGGAACAAGACCCGGAATTCCCTGCCCTCGTGAGGGTTGCATTCTACTTGTGGAGAAAGAGGTGATAGCAAGTAATATATTGTATGCAGGGTGGTGATAAGTGGTTTGGGGAGGGAGACAGCAGGAAAAGGATACTGGGAGTGGCCGGGGGTAGAAGAAAGAGAAGTGTGCAGCCTCCTGGAAGCCAGCACAGAGTGTTCCAAGGAGGAAAGAGATCAGCTACATCAGACATCAAACAATGCCATGACCAGGAGCTGACCACTGGTGGGCAGCATGAAGGTCACAATGACCTTGACAAAGGCAGTTCTGAGGAGCGCATCTGCCTGAGGGGCTCGGTGGAAACGCTGAGTACAGACAGCTCTTCAGAGGGGAGGCACACCAACTTTGCCTTCCATGTCTCCACTCTCCTTGTCTGGGGTCATTTCCATGGCTCCGCCCCCTTCTGGGTCTAGGGATTCTTGCTTTCAAATCCTGCTTGATGGAGTCCTTAGGAAGCATGAAGTCAACTCCTTTCCTCTTGGGAGAGAAGGGGCATTTGCAGTGAGCCTTATTTCAAAACGACCCTCAGGAGCCTGTGTTCACTTTGCAGGAAGGTCTCATGTTTGGAGCAGGGAGAACAGGCTTTCTTGGGTTGAGGAAACATTTCACCAACTCCTCAGATCCAGCAGTATATGCACTGCCCACTGAGACCATAGGTAAGGCTGGGCCTGCTAACGCAAGTCTTTAAGTGTTTCTAAGAAAGGAAAACCAAAATGAAGGCAAACAGAGAGGAACAGCCTACATCATTTCTGGCCTGAATGGTGGGGAGGAGGTAGCAGGCCTCATCTCTTCTCCTCTAAGAGGCGGTATGCTTTAGGGCCTCAAAGAATGCCCCAATTTATACAACTCACTTCGACGGCCTTAAGCCTGAATGGCATTTGGTGGCAGATAAAGTCTCTCTATGTCACACAGCAGAGGGCTGTGCGCCAAATCTTGTTTCGAATTACATTTAAAACCTGGAAATCAAATGATGTGTCCAGATAACTTCTGTGGTAAACCCCAAACCAGTTATGCTTCAGGTTAAGCCTCTGCATTTCTAAACAACATGCCTTTATTCTCTCCAGGCCAATACTCGGACCTTCCTGCCAGCAATATCAAATAGCAAGAGGCTGAATATACCCTCTGTGTGCGCATTAAAGGATCAGCAGCCGAAGGAGGCAGCGCCTCTCCACTGAGAAAATCTCCATCTTTCATATGTCTCCTGGACACACACATCAAATGGGCTCCTTCCCTCTTGCTTTCTTGAGTTATTTTCTAATGTCTAAACTTTTACAAACAAACAAAAAAGTAAACAAACCTAAAACATCGATCACCCTGCAAAAGTAGAACTCCTAGTTTTCTGAATTTCTTTATCCCTCTTCCATGAACGGATCTTGGCTGGTCAGTGAGCAGCATCCTCTTGGAATATCTCGCTTCTCAGAATCTCAGAAAGTCTGTGCACTGGGAAAGTTGACAGAGCTCCTGGTGGCTCTTTGGGGCAAGAAGATGATCCGATCCTGGCAACAAAGATAGAAAATGTGTTTATGCTATTTAATCCTCATTGTATTTCTGAGGAAACCAGGGCCTACAAGACAACGCAATGTCATGACAGACTTGGAAGACATGTCCATAGGTAGATGGGACCTACATGGATGCACGTCCCTTTGAGTGACCCCATTTTCTCTGGAAGTTGTGCTAGCCCTTCCTTCTGCCTCCCATAGAGGAATCTATTCTGAGACGCCTTGAAGCAGCTCCCTTGATTTCCTCCGGGCAGTGGGATCTTCTGCCATTTAAGATTGAAGCTCAGAAATGAGATGCTAAGATTTTCTACTGCCCACATTTTTCAACAGCAATGTCTGATGTAGAGAGGGAGACATAGAAGCTGGGATCCTGAGCACATTTCAGCCCACTGGGGCAGGGACATACCATCTGTAAAAGTCCACCAGGCATCATTTTATTACTTTAGAAGCAAGGGAAGGATTTTTTTATGCAAAAAAAAAAAATGTTGTGGTAGATTCTCTTGCTAAAAGAGTCATTTAAATATTACTGGTCACGTCACATTGTAGTTGTTTGGAAATAATTATATCCATATCACAGACAGTAAATAATAGATGTGCGTTCGCTAACGTTTTATTCATGTTCTGTTTTAATATGGCAAACTTAGAAGTAATTTAATCTCCCAGTAAATTGAAGTGGTAGGGGGTTCTTCACACAGAAGACTGCAAGTTATTAATTCTGGGCAGTCTTCGTCTTGTACAATTAGTCACTGTTTGCAGCTGGAAATGTTTTATTAATTTTCCATAGCAGTTGATTTTCCACAGTTTTCTCAGTTTAAATTAAGCAGTAAGAGCTCCTGTTTCTTCTTAAATAAATTTTCTTTCCACAAAAATACATGCCTCTGGCTATGTCAATTTTCCCATTTGATTAAAGTGCCAGCAGGCAATTAATAACTTAATGCATTTTAAAGTACTTTGGGAAGAAGTAATTTGAATAGCCAAACTTGTGTATTTGAATGGATTGTTGCAGAAGATTTAATAGGCACTGGAAAATCCTAGAACTTTGGAAAGGACAAATGGGGCTGGGCAACCATGTCTGGGGGACCTGAGGTGGTCTCCATGAAAGGCCCACTGCTGGTATTGGCACTTGGAGGGGGGATGTTTGCCTCCTTGCACAAAGCTGAAGGAAGACAGGGAATTCAAAGCGGAGGCCCAGGGGGGTATGTGGGATATTCTGGGCTACCATGGTGTGGTCTGAGTAAGAAAGCAGTCTAGGAAAGGCCTTTTAAACAGCAAGGAGACAGTGTGGGTGAACCTTGCTGTCATTATGCTAAGTGCAGTGAGCCAGACACAAAAGGACAAATACGGTATGATTCCACTAGTGTGAGGGACCGTGAAGAATCAAATATGTAGAGACAGAAAGGAGAGTGGTGGTTGCCAGGGCTGAGAGAAGAGGAGAACAGAGAGTTATTGCTTCATGGATATAGAATTCCAGTTTGGGAAAATGAAAGAGTTCTAGAGATGGATAGTGGTGATGGTTGCAGAACCAAATGCTATAGGTCATGCCTCTGAATTGTACACTCAGAAAGGGTTAAGATGGAAAGTCTCAGGCAATGTATATTTTGCCATAATTTGTTTTAAAAAGAAAAAAAATCAGTGAGGCGTTTTCCTAAGTTCAAGATGCCTAAGTGATGACATAGTGGGTCCTCGGGTGCAAAGACCCAGATTTCCCCGGGCCTTCTAGTAGGAGCCATGATCAGCCATGCTAACAACGCAGGAACCCAAATTCTGTAAAACAGCCTGTGAAGAAGGGACGATGGGGCAGGCTTCCTGCTGCTGTGTGGATGATGTCATGATGGCCACAGTTGAGAAGGAAACCAGAGCTCAGGAGGAAGGTACATCCAGCAGCGCTAGTGCAAGCCAGAAAGTCATCCCAGACAAAGAGAGTGTGGCTCTGCATCTTGAAAATGACCCAGATGTCGTAGCAAATAAGAGCAAACATAACGGCAAGAGAAGAAGGCCCACCTTTTATCACAGGGACAGCTGCAGCAGTGAGTGTGGACTTGTGGCCCAGGACTGCATCCAACGCTGGCAGCATTGCATGATTCTCTAGTGCATTTGTAAAACAAACAGACAAAACCTACCCTATGAAAAATGAAATAGCAGTGAGGACATTCAGAGCCAATTTGTTCAAAGAAAACATGCACTGAAACTGGAGGATGTTATGTTAAGTGAAATAAGCCAGGTACAGAAGACGAAGAACGCATGCGTTCACTCTTATGCAGAAGCTAAAAAGTTGATCTCATAGAAGTAGAAAGTAGAATAGTGGTTCCCAGGGCCTGGGAAGTGTGTGTCTTGGGAGGGGGGAGGGTGGAGAAAGGATGGTTAAGGGGTATGGGGGTGCAGTTGGATAGGAGAAATAACTTCTAATGTTCTATAGTACAGAAGGATAACTATGGTTGACAATAATTAATTGAATATTTCAAATTTTTAGTAGAGAGGATCTTGAATGTTCCCAACACAAAGAAATGACAGCCAGAATCAGTGGTGCACACCTGTAATCCCAGTGCTTGGAAGGCTGAGACAGCCTCAGCAACTTTGAGAGACCCTCAACAACTTAGCAAGATGCTGTTTCAAAAATAAAAAATAAAATAGGGCTTGGAGTGTAGTTCAGAGGTAGAATGCCCCTGGATTCAATCCCAAGGAAGGAAGCAAAGGAGGGAGGGAGGGAGGGAGGAGGGAGGGAAGAAGGAAGGAAGGAATGAAGAAAGGAAGGCAGGCAGGCAGGCAGGCAGAGTGGATAGATATGCCAATTACCCTGATCTGATCATTATACATTGTATACATGTATTAAAATATCACACTAAGCCAGGTGTGGTGGTGCACATCTGTAATCCGAGTACTTAGGAGGCTAAGACAGGACAATCGGAGGCTGGAGGCCAGCCTCAGCAACTTAAAGAGACCCTGAGCAACTTAGTGAGACCCTGTTTCAAAATAAAAAGTAAAATAGGGCTGGGGGTGTAGCTTGGAGATAGACTGGGTTCAATCCCCAGTACCAAAAAAAGTCATACTGTACCCCATAAATATGTGCAATTACTATGCATCAATTAAAACGATATGTATCTAAAACATGCTCACAAGAGAGGAAAACATGCCACAGTGTTATCTGTGGTGAGAATTGGGGGCTCTGTCTTATCGTGACCCACATTTCACCAACTCAGAGGATTTGCAAACACCCTTCCACCTGAAGAACTTTTTTCTTTTCCCCCCCGATTTTTGAGATGCTGGAGATGGAACCCAGGACCTCACACATGCTAGACAAGTGCTCTACCACTGAGCTACACCCCAGTCCCATCTGTAAAATCTTCTGGTTGGGGGTCAGGGAAGCTAAAGCTCAGTAGCAGTGGCCATGCCAGTCTGGGGTACACCTCCTGAAACTCAGTATTGTCCCCAAACCAGTTTACACCATGTTATTTTATTTATGCAACTTAATTAAATATTATGTAAGCTGATGAAATGTGAGCTCAAAAAGAGAGTTGTTGCTTCTAGGAAAACCAAGTCGAATGCCTTAGTAAGGCTTGCCAAAGGCGATCCCTAAAAAATATCGCAGATGTACTAGGCAAGAAGTACAGTTAAAGCAGGGCAGGGGAATCATAAAAATAAATCAGGGGATTCTGAGCTTAGTTCACCTTATAGGTGTCTTTAGGTGTTGTCTCCACTTGAAAGAGACTTGAAGCTAGAAACAGTGGATGAGGTACTGTGTTTGAAGCCAGTAGAGCTGACTGACTGGAAGCTTCCAGAGACTCATATGCAACAAGAACTCATATGCAACTTGGCTCACTGCCCACCTGCACTGGGTACAACAACCTTCACCAAACTTTCAAGTATCCAAGCAGGAATAACCCACTAACAGCTTTTTTTTTTTTTTTTGCAAAGCCAATTTACTGGTGGTAACTGCTCAGCACGCCATGTTGAGAAGTACCCGGAAGTTACGTCTGGACGTGGTAAGTAGGAGTTCAGAATGGATGGTGTTTTCCAGAACCAGAAACTGAACAAAGCAAAGCACATTCACCATGACTCATTTAGAAGAAGATGCTTAAGCACAAAGACCAAACCTTTCAAGTGTTTTCTTTTTAATGCTTTGCCAGATCTAAACCCAAATCTTCTTTTCTCCTCCTGAAATGGCATGAGTCATACAATGCACTCTTCTTGTTGTAATCCTAGAGCCACCTACTCAGGCTCAGAATGAGATGCCCCCCGCCTGGTAGAGTGAGCCGGGCTGCACTCATCCCTCTGGCCTGCCCCGGGGCTTCCCTGCTGGAGAATAATATCCTGTTCACTCATATCTTTCCAAAGAAATGTCAACTGTGTTGACAGTTTTGCTGGATTTCTCTTAAAGAGCCCATTCTTAAAGGCAGGCCAATTTATTACTTCAACCATCCATCTGCTTGAAGAAAATGTAAAGTACTTTGTAAAAATGTTTTGTACAATGACATCTTGAGTCTGGGAGATGGAGTTGGGTGATTTTCTTAATACTGGACTGGCAAGTTCTTCACCACCCTAATGTAGACAGGGAATCATGCTCATGGCCCAGGAGAGAAAGGAATGGTACTTATGTTGTGGGTATCAGCTTTTCACACCTCTGACAGAGTGATGTGCACCAGCTGAGGGCTTCAACTCACTCCGTGCAAGAGAAAATGGCAGCGGGGCTGCATTGATTTTTTTAAAAGTCATGAAGTAGCCAGGCGTGGTGGTGCATGCTTGTAATCCCACTACTTGGGAGGCTGAGACTGGAGGATCCGGGTTCGCGGTCAGCCTCAGCTACTTAGTGAGGCCCTACGCAACTTAGCGAGACCCTGTTTCCAAATAAAGAATAAAAAATAGGGCTGGGGGTGTAGCTCGGAGGTAGTATGCCCCTGGGTTCAATCCCTGGTACCAAAAAAATAAGTCATGAAGTAATGGGATTCATGGCAGCCCTAGCTTTGCTGAGAACTGGAAGGTCGGCTTAATGGTTGCCATGTTTATTTCCCAGCATCACAATATCAAAATGGCTTTGTCTTCTAGAAACCTTCCCAGACGAGGGAGGGGAATTGAAAACTGTCAAATCGGTTACCTCTTCCTCAGGGGCTTTTAAAGGCTTTTTCTCATTTTTTGGTCTTATTTCTTTGGCCATTAAATTTAGGTATGTTTTCTTGTTGTTGTTTTGTAGACTTCTGTACAAAAGAGGTTCTATTAGCTATACCTCTATGGATCCACAAAATTCTAAGTCTCTGAACAACCTGTCCTGTTTTTCTCTACCTCAAAATGAAAAAGAGAAAAAAAAAGATTTATGTAACTTAATAGATACCAGAACCATAGTGAACTATAAAAAGGAGAGTCATCTGCTAAGATTAGCTTTGACTGCATATAACAGCATGACCAAAACAAAAAAGGCTTAAATTAAATGGAAGCATCTTTCATTCTCACAAAAGAGAAGTTAAGGCCATACCATCATGTGATATACAATAAAATGATTTAAAAAGAAAACGGCAAAGGAAGGCAGCCCAGGGCTGGGATAGCACTCTATGGTCATCAGGCACCAGGTACTCTAGCTTGCTGGCTCTCGGCCATCATTTGCATTGTATTCTAAAATGGCTGCTCAAGTTCCAGCTATCATGTGTACCTTCCAGGCAGAAGGAAGAAGAAAAGAGGAGTGTACCCCTTCTTTTGAGGATATTTCCCAAAAGTTGCACACAATGTTTCTTTCTATATATTAGCAGCCAAACTTCAATCACTCGGCTACACCCAGCTGCAAGGGGAATTGAAGGGCTCATTTGTGTCACTGGATGATAATGTGTTCAGCTAGACACTGGGTTTTTTGTTATTGTTGTTACTAAAGAAGGAGAGAGAATGAATATAGGGAGTAAACCCGTGAAGGCAATTTTAGAGAAGGCGAATGTTTGCATTTATCTTCAAAGCTTCTACTAGATACTATGAGGATATATGTATGGGGTGGATCCTTGGTGGGGTGCAGTCTGGGGGTTCTTCCCTAGAATTTTGTTTGTAGAGCACTAAATCCTGCTCTCATCACTACCGCCTCCCCCCAGACATGAAGCGTTTATGTGTTTCAAAGAAGCAAGTTTGAAAAGCTTCCACAAGTTTCATCATACTAGACTTCCTAAGGGAGTGCCAGTCATCCCCTGTCCTTCCACTCCAACCCCAGAAGATCTCTAGATACAGAATCAATGGCCTCTTTTAACTCTAAGAAAGAAAAGAATACATGCAGCTGGATATGGTGGTGCACATCTGTAATTCCAGTACTTGGGAGGCTGAGAGAGGAGGCTCGCAGGTTTGAGACCAGCCTCAGCAACTTAGTGAGACTCACAGCAACCTAGAAAGACCCTGTTTCAAAACAAAAATTAAAAAGGGCTGGGGGTGTAGCTTGGAACTAGAATGCCCCTGGGTTCAATCTCCAGTACAAGAAAGAAAGAACGAGAGAAAGAAAGAGGGAAGGAAGGGAGGGAGGGAGAGAGGGAGAGAGGAAAGGAGGAAAAAGAAGAGAAAGGAAAAGAAAAGAAGTTGGGCGTGTGGTGCACACCTGTAATCTTGGTACTTGGGAGGCTCAGACAGGAGGATCAAAGGTTTGAGGCCAGCCTCAGCAACTTAGCGAGATCCTGTTTCAAAATAAAAAATAGGGCTGGAGGTGTAGCTCAGAGATAGAATGCCCCTGGTTCAATCCCCAGTATGAAAGAAAGAAAGAAAAAAAGAAAGAAAGAAAGAGAGAAAGAAAGAAAGAGAGAGAGAGAGAGAGAGAGAGAGAGAAAGAAAGAAAGAAAGAAAGAAAGAAAGAAAGATTGCTGTTTGTTGAAAAAGTTTAAAACTCAGTCATAGATAATATGTAGAAATGGGCTGCCATTTCTCTCTGTCACCTCTGAGTGTCTCTCCTTTTTCCGGTATTCCCTCTTCCTCCCTCCTGCCCTCCCCCTTCCCTTCCTTCATGACGTCTTAGGAAGAGTAAATCTCCTAAACTAGGGAAGCAGTTCCCATGTAGATAAAGAGTAAATATTTTATTGGAGGAAAATTTTGCCCCGACTGTTACCACTTGAGAAATCTAACACTATTAAGGATGTGTTTAAACAGGTCTATAAGAAGTTCAGATTTTTTAGAAGTTCTTTCCAAAGATTTCCCAAAAGAATAATTTTAAAGTTAAAACAGTTGTAGTATAGATTTTTCTTTTACAGCAGATACTAAGAATGTGCCTAATATTAAGACTTTAAAGAAATTTAATCTCAGAAATAGTGAAGCAGAAAATTGATTTGTTAAAATGGCCAAATCAATAAGGGTTAATGTCAAAGAACAAAACCACACATTCTGATGAATTCCCATGACCAAGTGGATTGATTTGCTGTTTCATTTCTTTATCATTTCATTCATTCTCAAGGTTTTAAAATTGAACTGTATGCTTCAGTTGATTAAAATCATATTAACTTTGCAAAATATGAAATTTGTGGCATTTTTACTTGGAGTATTAAGAAAGAAAGCAATTCTAAGCTGGGTGTGGTGGTGCCTGGGAGGCTGGGACAGGAGGATTGCAGGTCCAAGACCAGCCTCAGCAACTTAGAGAGGCTCTCAGCAATCTAGTGAGACCCTGTTTTAAAATAAAAAATAAAATTGGAACCGGGCATGGTGGCACATGCCTGTAATCCCAATATTTGGGAGAATCACAGGTTCGAGGACAGCCTCAGCAAGTTGTGAGACTCTCATCAACCTAGTGAGACCCTGTTTCCAAACAAAAAATAAAAATAGGGCTGGGGTGTAGCCCGGAGGTAGAATGCCTCTGGGTTCCATCCCCAGTACCACAAAAATAAATAAATAAATAAATAAAATTGGGCTGGGGATATAACTCAGAGGTAGAATACCCCTGGGTTCAATCCCAAGTACCACAAGAAAGAAAGAAGAAAGAAGAAAGAAAGAAAGAAAGAAAGAAAGAAAGAAAGAAAGAAAGAAAGAAAGAAAAGAAAGAAAGAAAGAAAGAAAGAAAGAAGAAATTCTATAGTTTTAAAGTTAAACCTACTTTATTTAGCCTTAAAATCTTAAAATCCTATTAATAGCTGAACAAAGTAAAAATATTTTAAGAAACTTAATAAAAAGAAAATTCATTAGAGTTAGTGCAGGACTCATGACACCCGCAAAAAGCTCTTAATCTCTGGACCCTCTGTTGCCGATGCGGCAGAGCGCCTGCGCTCTGAGTAGCAGGAGACCTGACCGTTTGGGGATCTGGCGCTAGGCCTCCCGCCCAGGTGTCCTCCATCGCCTCCGTCCCTAGTCCACTGGCAGCTGGAGCTGCTTTGGTTTTTCCTGCTGTGTTGTGCCCCTGCCAGTTTCCCCCCAGCTCTTTTGTGTTGATTCCTGAAGAAACCATCAATATCTCAGCTTTCCTCTTTATTCCACTGCCTCCTGTTAAGCTTGGGATAACTTTTCTGCAAAGTTCCATGGAAAAGGTGAGTTGACAGGCTATTGGGTGTATAATTCCCTTTACTCTTGGTTGAGGGAAAGAGCATTCTAAGCAGTAATTTTAAATCCCTTTTGTTGAGTACCTTGAAGCAATGAAAGCAGTAGAAAAAAGCAAGCTCGGTGGACAGCATTAAGCAATTATCATCGAAAATTATTTAAGCTGAAATAACTAAAATAATTTATTTTATAGAATCGTTCAAAGTACTGGAAAAGACTCTGCATGGTCCATTTGCTTTCTCATGTAGCAGTTGAAGAGGTAAGCAAAAATGTTGAATTCTGAAAGTCTCCACTTAATGAGTTAATATAGATTTAGGGGTGACATAAAAATACCTGCAGATGATGATGAGTCATTGCTGCAAATGAATTGGCAAATAGGATTAAATGATTTTTGGTAATCCAAAAACCTAATAAAATGCAAACATTGAATCCTGCATACATGATGACCTTCTCCCCTGCTTCTGCCATAAAATGAACTTTCCAGCATTTATACAGGACCACTAGAGTACAGTGGTTAAGAACTTGGTCTCTGGCCAGATATGGTGGTGCACACTGTAATCCTAGTACTTGGGAGGCTGAGACAAGAGGATCACAAGTTCAATGCCAGCCTCAGCAACTTAGTGAGACCCTCAGCAACTTAGCGAGACCATATTTCAAAATTAAAAAATAAAAAGGGCTAGGGGTATAGCTCAGAGGCAGAATGCTCCAGAGTTCAATCCCATATATATATATATATATATGTGAACTTGGACTCTGGAGCCAGACCACCCAAGTATGGATCACAGTTCTGCCACTTCTGGCCACTTCTGGCCCTACACCTGTGGGTTAGTCAACTAAGTACTCTGCCTCAGTTTCCTCATCTGTATAATGTGTGAGTTGTTAGTGTAAGTACTTAGAACAGGACCTTGTACTCAGGAAGTACTCTATGTGAGCTCTTCCTAGTTATTACCCTTACACTCTCTGCTCATTGGTTGGCTCTGTCATTGCCTCCACTTTGGGACTGTGAGATCTGGAAGAACTGCATCCATCAGCTTGCTGGACGCAGTGGTCCTCACAGAAGGATGCTCATATCCCATTGTTCTTCACCATCAAAGAGCATGGAGGAAATTATGCACATTTATGCTGGATGAGGAAAAGTGTCTTCTCATCTCACTCTCATTGTCTGGGGTGTTCCTGTCTGTGTGAAGGATTCCCGCCTCAGGGATCCATTCCATGAAGACTGCTTGAGCACCCACCACGTGCCAGCCCTGCTGATACCGAGATCGGCAGGCCCTGCCTGCTGTGGGGGCCATGGTGGGACACACAGTGCAAGACAGGGAATGGAGGCAGGCACTAAACGACCCAAGAGCCCAGGGCATGCACCAGCTGGGCTTTGGCGGGATCGGGAAAGACTTTTGTCCAGAAGGTGACATATTTGTTAGGGTTTGGATATGCAATGTGTTGGTGAATTAATTGAATCAGGGATCTAACCTCATCAGTGAATAAATCATTGATGAATTAATAATTTAATAGGCTCATTGGGTAGTAACTGTAGGCAGGTAGGGTGTGATTGGAAGAGTTAGGTCACTGGTAGCTTAGCCTTGAGGACTGTACCAGTCCCTGGTCCCTTCCTCTCTCTGCTCCTGACTGCCATGTGCAACTTTCCTTCACCATGTTTCTGCCTTGGAGCCAGCCAACCATGGACTGGTTCAAGGTTCATTGTGGATATCTGTATCCTCTTTCTCAGGCTCCTTCCTACCCCTCTTTTTAAAACAGCAAAAAAAGAGCCAGGCGTGGTGGCGCATGCTTGTAATCCCAGTACTTTGGGAGGCGGAGACCGGAGGATCTGGGTTCGCGGCCAGCCTCAGCGCGCTCTCTCTCTCTCTCTCTCCCTCTCTCTCTCTCCCTGTCTGTCTCTCTCTCTCTCTCTACTTAGTGAGGCCCTCTGCAATTTCGTGAGACCCGGTTTCAAAAATAAAGTATAAAAAAGTAGGGCCGGGGGTGTAGCGCGGAGGTAGAACACCCCTGGGTTCAATCCCCGGTACCGCAAAAAAAAATAAAATAAAATAAAATAGCAAAAAATAGTGCACACCTGTGATCCTAGTACTTGGGATGCTGAGACAGGAGGATTGCAGGTTCAAGGTCAGCCTCAGCAACTTAGCAAAACCCTGTTTAAAATAAAAATAAATTAATTCATTTATAAAAGGGCTGGGGCGTGTAGCTCAGAAGTATAATGTCCCCGAGTTCAATTCACAGTACCAAAATAAAAGTATTTCTTCAGACCAACAGGTAAAACAATGAGAATTTTCTTTTTTATTGCTTTATTTTTAATTGACAAATAATAATTGTATATTTATGGCATGCAATGTGATGCTTTGATATATGTATACATGAACATGAATATATACATGTATATATGTATCATATGGAATGATCAAATCTGACTATTTAGCATATCCATCACCTCAAGTATATATCATTTCTTAGTGGTGGGGACATTTAAAACCCTTTCTTTTATTTATATTGAAACATATCAGGCATAATTTTCAAAGATATTAACAGGAATATCTTGCAAATTCTAGGTAATGGCCTTGTAATTTAACAGAGTTCTTCCAAAGCCATTGGTCCAGTATCTGCCTCCTGTGACAACAGGGACATCCAGCCCAGACTGCCATTTGATAATGAAGGCAAAGCTTAAAAGCATACTGAATTATGAAAGAGCAAGGTTTTTACAATCGTTATAAAACCTCTAGCCAATTCAGTTTTTTAGTTATGCAGTTATAAAATGTTTTTTGCCAACAGGTTTCAGTATTTTAGAGTTCTTACTAATCCTGTTACTTCATAAGCACTTTTAATTACTTATTTTTTAGTCAGTTCTTAACCTTTCTTAATAAAGATATAAGTGAAAAGGGATCTTGAGCAGGAAGGAACGTCTTTCCCACAAGACAGTAAACATCTAGAATGGCTGGGAGAGGACCATCAGAGCTCTGCCTGGTACCTGGGTGCAAGTCCCTAGCTAGTGTCTTCTTAATGTTATGATCCATTAGCTTGGGGACACTGCCAAAGGGGCATCTTATCCTCACATGTCCTCAACTCCGAAGTGACCTACTTCCACAGGTACTTATTAAGACCAGGCCTGGGGTAGATGTCTGGCAAATGTGGGCTCTCCCCTCTAGGAATTTATAATCTCAGTGGAAAGAGAAGGTCCATTGTCCCATATGAAGCAGTTATACTGCAAACTATATCTCTGAATAGACTGATATAGGCCAGAACATGTACCTATATTTTAATTTAGTTCTTTTGCAAAATGGGATGATAATACTTACCCACAGGGTTGTCGCTAAGTAAAATAATGATATGTCATTGAGATAAAACATTTAAGAACCTGAGCATACAGTAACTGTTCAAGTAATGCTACTTTTTTTTCATCTATTAACCAATGGGATTAAAGGTCAGTTGGCATAGTAGCTTCATTTTAGAAATAAAGAGAATTAGACCCAGAGAGGTCCAATGACTTGCCCAGAGTCACAAAGTTGGAAAGAGGCAGAGCTAATAACTAAAGGAAGGAGCTGTATTTTTCTTCAGAATTCTCAGAAAGAGTCTGGATTCTTTAAAATTCCACAATGCCCTCTAAAATGAGTGGCCCTGGAACAATGGCCTGAGGTCGTTTAAATGACAAAACACATGTCCCCCACCTAGGTTTAAAGCCACACTCATCTGTTTTCAGTTGAGAAAGCTGCTAATGGCTCTTACCAGGCCTTTCCCAGTTGAAGCATAGAACCAAAACATTTGCAGCCTGAGGAGTCCCTCCCACTGTTCCTAGATCAAACACAAACAGAAACTGCAGGAGGCTGGGCCATCTCTAACCGAGAGAATCAATATCAATGAAACAGACAAAATCCCAAAATCTCAAAATAATGAAAACAAAGATATCCAAGTAATAAAATCTGCTAGAATCACAAAGACAACACAACTCCGATCTCAGCTGGCTCAAAGAAAGTGTCCATTAACAAGGGATTAACACAAGGGAAGTACACAACCAGTCAATAGGAAATGAAAACATTTCACACAGCCTGGTCTCATTTGAGCCCACCCCAGGATTATGGCTGAGGGTGTGTTGAGATGATGTGGTTCTGACTATAGAAAGGAGCCTCCAGAAGCCATGTTTCAACTTAAAGAGACATACCAAACTGGTATTCGTTGGACTGGACAGTACTGATGAGTACAGATTATCTTTTTAACCTTGTCCCTTGCCATTTTCAGCAGTCCCTTAAAAAAAGTCACACATTCTCCCTGCAGGATCTTTTAAAATACGACTTCAGTCAAAGCTCTCAAATGCTAGAGCTTTGGGAGCAGGAAGAAGGGAAAATAAGTAAATAAAATTGTATTTGCTCACCATAAAACAAGTAAAATGGCATTTCCTATGCCCATATGAAGATAAAGTGGATACAATGGTTCAAATGTTTGTTTACTCTCAAATTCATGTTGAAACTGAGTCTAGGAAGTGATTAAGTCATAAGGGCTGAGCCCTCATGAGTGGGGTTAGTGTCCTTAGGAAAGAAGCTTCCAGAAAGCTGCCAAGCCCTTCCATTTCCTTGGCCCTGTGAAGACACATGAGAAGGCACCATCTTAGAAGCAGAGCGGGAGCCCTCACCAGACACCAAACCTCCTGGTGTCTTGATCTTGGGCTTCTCACCTCCAGAACTGTGAGAAATAAATTCCTGCTATTTACATATTACCCTATCTAAGGTATTTTGGTATAGACCCAGGAATAGACTCAGACAGTGGGCATTTTTCAATTTCAAGTATCTGCATTTGGGTGAGGTCAGAGGAAAACATTAAAATAAATATAGTTGACCAGTGGGCATGAATTAAAGCAATAATTATATTTTTATAATGGTTGTGATATTGCTAGTTAATAGTCAAGCAACCTATAGAGTTAAATTAAATGTATGCTCTTCATATGATTAATGTTTCCATAATGGTTAACATCTAAAAAGTAAAACAATTCTTTTTTCAAATCTGCTTATTTTATTTTAGTATGAAGTTCTAAACTACATCCACTTGATGAGTATCTCTGTAACCAGGTGCAATTACTTCAGATGAAATGGGCTTTGTGGTTTGGTTGTTAATCATCAGCAACCCCAAGAAGAGTCCCAATTTTTAAAAACTGCCTGGTCTCCTGAGCACGCCAAGCTCTGTGGTCTGAACTACAGATGTGTTGGCCTGAAAATGTGAATCTCACCCTGGAAACACATCACCAAGAACAGAAAAGCAACAGAAAAGAACAAAGAAGGAAAGAATAAACTACAAGTTTTTCAACATGTTGAATTCAAAGCAGTTTAGACCATGGTGAGAGAATATGATTTCCAATAGCCAAGGGGCCATATTTCATACAGGGCAGATCAGGGACACATCATTCAACATTTGCTCTGCAGTGGAATTTAAAATTGGAGCCGGGCTTGGTGGCGCACGCTTGTAATCCCAGTACTTGGGAGGCGGAGACCGGAGGATCGTGTTCACGGCCAGCCTCAGCTACTTAGTGAAGCCCTCGCAACTTAGTGAGACCCTGTTTCAAAATAAAGAATAAAAAAATAGGGCTGGGGGTGTAACCCAGAGGTAGAATGCCCCTGGGTTCAATCTCCAGTATCACAAAAATAAATAAATAAATAAAAATAAAATAAAATTGGGACTAACCCCAAAGTCAGACTCATCTGCAAGGGTTTCCTTAGGATGGATTCTATCACCATCCTAGAACGTTGTGTTTATGATGTCAAGAGCTGCTATCCTCAAATACCTTTCTTCCGCAGCTTTCCTGTCCACTAGTGTCAACAGGCAGGCGCACATACTTGCACCCATCTGTTCTCCAACCACTAAAATTTCCCTTACTTCCTCTACTATCATCCCATGTCTCCTGAAAGAAAATGTGGTTTTTAGCAAAGATGCAAAGCTTAGTCTCAAATTTGCTACTTAAAGGCAAAGGATTTGAGGGGGAGCTAAACATATTAGTAAAAGCTTAGATAGAGGAAGAGTCAAGAGTCGTTTTGAAATTGTTTTCTGTACATAGCTGTGGGTGAAAGCTTCTCATGCAAATGGTCTCCAAACCTTTTAAAAGCATCACTTAGCAAAGTGGTAAGGCTTAGCATCCCTGTATTTTTTCCCCCAGTTTCCCAGAGCAGGGACTATTTTAATGCTGTGCCACTAAACTGACTGACCCCAATAATGCTTCACTGGTCTTCATCCACAGGAGGTTATAGGGAAACTCACATGGGAGGCTACCCAAACTTTCCAGATTGATGGGATGTCAACATGGTGACTTGAATCAACAACCCCCCAGTGCCCACTGTGGGCATATGATAAATAAGAAAGACTGCAAGGTGTTTAGACATGAGCATGGGATTTGGAGTCAAACCACTCTAGAATCCAATGCCGAAGTAATGGATCCTGTAGTGACTTGCCTGGCCTTCTCCCTTCATGCCTTTAAAAACAAAAAATCCTGCACTGGGTGCTTTGTCCAGATAAAAATACTATTTCCTGGCCTTCCATGCAAGCAGAGGTAGCCGTGAGACTCATTCTAGCCAGTGAGATGCTGGATGGGATTCTGGGGAATCTTTTAATTAAGAGAGGCAGCCTGAGCTGTGAGGCTCCATTGCCCTTCTGTGTCACTTCTTCCTGCTAGAGATGTGGCAGCCATATGACAATGATGAACCCGAGGGCAAAAACTACAATGCTGTGGAGGTTGGAGTAGAAAGACACAAGGAGCCTGATGCCTGAGATCCTTGACTCATTACCGCAACACTAGACTGCCTCCTCGTGAGGTCTTGTTGCATGAGCCAAATAACTTGTCAACCCACCAATTGTCAGGTCTTCTATTATTTCCAGGCAAAGACATTTCTTAGTGATAAGCCAGTGATGACTTTGAGCTTCATTTTTTTTTTCTCATTTGCAAAATAGGGATCTATTTTTTACCAACCTGGAAGCTTTACTGTAAAGCCTAGGTGGTATATGTGTAGTTCCTAGCCCAATGCCTAGCTCACAGTAATAATTGGAGACTATTATTAATAATAGTTATTGAAATGAATATCTCCTTTTTCTTTGGGAAAACTTGAAGGAGCAGAGCCAAGCTTTCCCTGGGTGGTGGCTGTGTAGACAAGCAGCTAAGGACTCAGCTGACCGAGTCCCACTTTATAAGGATCCTTATCTCAATATGATGGTCTATAAATAGTCAATATCTAAACACCATGTCCCTCTGTCCTTACTGTAGGGGATTTCTCTGGCTTACTGCTAATGCATGCTCGCTGTTCCTAACACTTGGAGAGCAAGCTGTTGCTTTATTTTTAGTGAAACCAAATCCCTTGGATGCATTTCATTAGTGGGCAACAATCATACCAGCATCTAATAGAGTATTTCAATTAACAAACAGAGAAACATTCTTTGGATATACAAGTTTTTTCCACCAAGCACTGAGCTTCCTCCTACCTTTATTTTATTTATTTATTTATTTATTTATTTATTTATTTATTTTTCGGCCATTTTCCCCTGAGTATGTGAAATTATCACAATTATAATTCATTTAGTGTTATATGCATTTGGCCTTCAATTTTGTGGACAAAATAATACATTATTGTTCATTCTTTTAACCTATAAATGAGTTTTAATTGAAGCTTCTTGATATTTTGGTCCAGCACAATCAGTATGTAGGGGCTTAAAATATACCCTACATAAAATTTATCATGCCCTCTGCCACGTATGTCACAAGAGTGAGACACTGGGGATCACTGCCCCACCCCAGGCCCTTCTTTATCAAACCATAATGTGGTTTGATAAAGAAAGTGGTATAGATGCACATTAGTATATTATTCAGCCATAAAAGAATGAAATCCTGCCATTCATGACAACCTGGATGGGCATGGAGGATATTATGTTAAGGAAAATAAACCAGGTGCAAAAAGACAAGCACTGCATGTTTCACTCATGTGTGGATCTAAACAAGTTGATTTCATGGAAGTAGAGACAGAATAATTCTTACCAGAGACTGGGAAGGGTGGGAGGGAGAAGGGGACAGGAAGAGGTTGGTTAATGGGTATAAAATTACAGTTAGACAGGAGGGATAGGTTCTAATGTTCTATAGTATAGTAGAATAACGAGTTAATAACTTATTATGTATTTTAAAATAGGAAGAAGAGAGGATTGGATGTTCCCAACAAAAAGAAATGATAAATGTCTGAGGTGATAGAGATGCTGATTACCCTGATTTGATCATTGCACATTTTATACATGTATAAAAATATCACACTGTACCATTAATATGTACAATCATTATTTATCACTTAAAAAAAGAAAATGTAATCCAGGAGAAACCTAGGAACCTAGGAATATTAACTTCAGTTATGCAAATTTGGGATGTTAATAAATGAAGGCTGAGATTCAATCAGGGCCAGGAAAATAAAGCCACCTATTAGTTGGGGGCCTGTTGGAGGAAAGAGAACCAGAATAAATGGCCACAGTGAGCCTCTTGTCCTGTTAGGTAGAGGTTTTCCATACTATAAAACTGTCAGCCAACTCTTCCTAGATATTTTGAGTTTCCCAATTTTTTAGAGGAACATCTGAACTAATGTTGCCCAATAAAAATACAATGTGAACCATAAATAAATATGAGCCATATGTGTAATTTAAAAAAAATTTTTGTGGTCACATTTAAAAAAACAGACACAAGTAAAATTCATTTCAATTACATTTCCCAAAAAGATATATCCCAAATATTATCATTCTGACAAGTAATCAATTAAAAAATTAATGAAATAGTTTTACATTCTTTTTTCTTACTAAGTCCTTAAACTCTGGCATGTTACTTTATACTTGTAGCATATCTCAGTTTAGACTAGCCACATTCCGTTCAAGAGCCACACGTGGCCAGTGGCTGACATATTTCACAACTATATTGTCAGGCTCAAAATATCAAGGTCTGCCTTAACCTCTTTGAGATTCACAAGGCCTCTGAAGCCTAAATTCCTCTGTACCCCCCAACCCCAGAAGCCAAGCTCCTACCTGGCTCATTCCACGGGATGCCACACCAGTTGCTCCACACCCGGTCCTCAACCTAGTGAATCACTGCCCCACCAGCCTGTGGAATTATTCAGACAAACCCATCACACCCTCCCATGAGGACTAGGAGTCATCTCTCCCTTTGATTTCTACAAAGCCTGCCTTCCACAGCCTCTGCCAGAGTGTTCCCCTGTGTGGCCCTGCAAGGCACCAGTGTCCTCTATCCCAATATGTATATATGAACATGTGGGACTAATAAACTGCCATCCACTTCCTCTGCCCAGTGCCCACTGTCACGTAGTCAGCCCTTCCCATGCCGGGAGTGGGGCTCCTTCCCTGCCCACCAGGTGGAGAGGAGGCAAGCAAAACAGCAGCATGGGCCTATGTGCTTGTTTTGTTTTGTTTTGTCTTATTTTGTTTTGTACTGGGGATTGAACCCAGGGACATCCTACCTCTGAACTACACCCCAACCCTCTTTATATTTTATTTTGAAACAAGGTCTCACTAAGTTGCTGAGGTCTCGCTAAGTTGCTGACACTGACCTCAAACCTGTGACCCTCCTGTCTAAGCCTCCCAAGTACTGGGATTATAGATGTGCACAACCGAGCCTGGTTTTGAGTCTATACTTTTAAAAATCAAATATTCAAAATTATATGGAAGAATTTGAACTCAGCTCTTAGCTTTCCTGCATTTGCACTGTCTGAAAAACTTTAGTTGTAACTCTGTGGGTCATTCATTTTCTTATTTCTTTAATAGTTTTAGTATCTTGTAGTGATTTCTTTTAGTTCAGCTTTGTAGCAGATCCTGTGTTGGCTCTATATTATCTTGTTACATTTTCTGATCTTTTTGAGGCTATAGTAAACACAGAGAGGGCCAGGGAACCCCAGTGTTCCTTGCTAAGTCCTACCCAGCACCCCAAAAGTTGTTGTAGAAGATATACCTTCAGCCCAGGAGAGGTGGCCTGCCACAATCTTTTGAGATATGGAAAATTCAAGTCAAGTTTTGATTTCACTCATTGAAGACACCAGAATAGACAACATAATTAAAAAGAAACCAGCCTCCCGTGCATAGTGGCACATACCTGTAATCTCAGTACTTGGGAGGCGGAGAAAGGAGGGATCACTGGTCTGAGGCCAGCCTCAGCAACTTAGCAAGACCCTCAGAAACTTAGCAAGACCCTTTCAAAATAAAAAATAAAAAGGGCTGGGGGTATAACTCAGGTATAATGCCCCAGGATTCAATCCCCAGTATCAAACAAGAACAAAAACCAAAAAGCAAAGAGAAAGAAAGAAAAAGAGAAAGAGAAAGAGAAAGGGAAGGAAGGAAGGAAGGAAGGAAGGAAGGAAGAAAGAGGAAAAAAAACCCAGCTTTCCAAAGACAAGTTACATGGTACTTCATAGTTTGGGTTCTAATCAATAATAAATAATATGTTCCCCAAAAGGTACAATTCCTTAGAGAATTTAATTTATCAGTTAATTAACTAGTTAAATAAGTGGTTACTTGTCAATTTAAATATTAAAGCCAAAAAATCTGCTTCTGTGAGTCTGTTTTCTGTATGCATTTCAGATATGAGGCCTTGGGCAGAAGCCTGTGGGCAGGACAAATGGCGGGGTATGTGGGGATTCACCCGAATTTTAAGGCACTAGCTTTGCTCACAATGAAAAGTCTGTGCAAGCCAGAGCTAGCCCTGAGTTATCAGCTGCTCCCAATGGAGTCATTCATGTGATTCACTTTATTGATAAAAGTCACTGTAAAGAAAAAGTTCACTTATAACCATATGGTGAGATGAAAATTGCATTTAACTTCATATCTTTTGTTAGTGCTCATTGTGAGAAAGGGCCCTCTAGCAGTACAGGGTAAAGAACACCATCTCTGCATTCATTCAGAAGGAGGCTATGAAACCCGGCTTTCCCCTATGTGTTAGCTAGCCTCTTAAGCTTCCATTTTCTCATCTGCAAAATGCAGATCATATGTTAACTAACTCCTAGAATTTTTAAAGCATATAATGGAAAAATCCATGTTATGTACTTACACTGTTATATGTAAATGTACTATCATTATGAATGTAACATACTTTTTATACTTTTATTGGCACATTGTAATTATACATCATAATGAAATTCAAAGTGATACATTCATGCACACAGCACTTGGTGTAACATGCTTATTTTTATTTCCAACAAAACTATCACAGGAATTTGTCTTAGGGAGAAAACTGCCTCTGACTGGAAAAACACACTAGTAAATGCCTGTCATAGAATATAGAACCCTTTGTTTGTTTTCCTATATCATTCAATTTGGGTTTCTGCTTGTTTTCCTATATCACAGAAATGTGCTATTGGTGACAACCCTGCAGGTGCTTAGATTCAGACGTAGAGGGAGGTAGCTTGGTTCCTCCAGTGCCTGGCACTTAATAAAAACATATGATGCCCCTATCCGTAGGTTGGTGGCTGCACACCTATTGTAAGACTTTCTTTTCCCTTAACAGCTATTCACCCACATTTTTCAGCCTAGAGAAATGTTAGCTCCCCCCCAAAAAAAAAACAGAAATGCTTTAAACAAAAGACACAGAAGTGTAGGAGGAGAACCCCCAGCAGGGAAGAAGAGGGGCAGAAGGAATCGGCCCCACTTTACTACTCTCTAAAGCTGGCTCTGAGAAAATTGCCATCTTCAAAAAGAAGGAAGAATAGAGTAGATACTTATTGAGTGTCCATCTCACACGGCCACTCTGCTAGGTACTTCATAGAATATAAAAACATTATCTATAATTGATTAAATAAGAATCATTTGTCAGGCTTTGTACTAGTGGTACATATGTATTTTTGGTTCACTCCCACAATAAGGTTATAAGCATCTAGACAGTTATCTCCATGTTATAGAGGGAAAATGGAGGCTCAGAAAGGCTAAACAAATAATCCAAGGTCACACAGCTGGTTATTCTCATTCCAGCTGGAGCTGCCCAGCTCTGTTTTTTCTGTATACTCTTTTCCGTGCATCATGCTACCTCTCAACAGAAAAAGATCTCCATGGGAAATATTGCCATTTCCTGTTAATCTTCACATACCCAGCTCTAGGTGAGCCCCTCACGCCTAGTAGGTGCTCAGTCAATGTTTATAGAATGCATATCAGTGGAGAAAGACTGGAGAAAGGTTAATATATTGCAAACTGAGCAAGAGAGGGAAATGAGAGAAGGGGCAAGTAGGTGTCATTTGAATTTAGAGGGACACTGTGCACCACTTTGCACCATTCTTGGTTGGACACATTTAAGGATGCCCATCCCTGATTTCCATGGTCATAAATAGTCAACTGCAGCGACCATCATTTTCTGAGTCTAGTTGGGCTTCCTACCTGCTGATTTCCATTAAATGCTATTTAGAAAAGTAATTGTGTGACTCAGCCCCATTGGCGTTAAATATAAATCATTGGTTTGGCTGCTAAGATATAACATTCAAGGTGTGCAGAGAGACAGCAATCTTCCTCTCCCCCCCCCTCCCTGACCCAAAGATGTTTAACTGGAGACTGGGACACTGGCTGCCTTCCCCTTGCAATCTGCAATCCCCCTGCAACACGTGCATGGCTCGCTCTGCTGGTGGCGCTGTGCTGCCACATCCCAGAGCCATCAGTCACGGATTAGGGCTGCAAGGGGTGCCCCAGTTTAATCTCATTTTCGAATGAATTAATATTATTAGTTTTGACGAATTAATGGTATTAAATGTGCAAGGTTCGTATGAATTATGTCCACGTCCACCTATTACCAAATGTGCCTCACTTGTGTGCAGGAAAGCTTATTAAATCAATTCAGTGGAATCCTCTCTATGTTCTCTTTTCTAAAATGCTTCTCAGCAGACTTGCAAAGATGGGCTAATATACCTGTGGACACGTGTTTTTTTTTAATAGATATAAATCTGTACTTTGGTTCATACTGAAAGGGACTACCTGGTTCAGTTACCAGAGGAAGATATAATTTTGTGGTGGTTTATTGTAAGTACTTACAAATATAATCATAAATATACTCCATCCAGAAAATTCTGTCTTTGCAGAGAACTCTGAGCCTCTCCACTCTTCCCCCCTCCAAAAAAATGTTAAAGTATACCCATTTTCTGAGAGAGAGGGAAAAAGGGCCACATGTTTATATGTATCTTTTTCAATCTGAAACCAGTTTTTTTTCCTAACTTAAGTCTAAATGAAATGCATATTGGTAGATTCCTGTACCAGTAAGACTAAATTCATGTCTGTAGTCCAAATTTGGAGGGAAATGATCAAATGTGAATGAATTCAAGGATTTCATTTTCTTAATGATATTTTAATTGTTAATTTAGGGAATCTGGAAGGTTGAATACTGTGAACATACAGATTCAACATATGTCATTAATGCAAGTTACTGGATACCAGGCATTGTACTTAAAACTGGGATTCAAAAACCATCATTCTCCTTACATCTCATTGGCCAGAATTTGGTCACAGATCACAACATAGGATAATGAAATTATCCCATAATCCTGGGGTTGAGAATCCACCTTTTTTTAAAAGCAGGGAGTTTTGGCCTTATATTCAAACAAAATCAGAGTTTTAAAAGCAGGCAATAAAAGGTGACAGTTGCCATAATCAACAATCAGTGTGTGCCATGGTGTCTAGGTTCAAAGTCTATTTTCCATTGCTACAACAAAATACCCAAGGCCAGGTGCTTCATAAAGTAAAGAGGTATATTTAATGCAGGGTTTTTGAGGCTGATAATCCAAATGGCATGGCACCGGCTCTGGTGAGGACTTCATGGTAGATCATATGCTAGTGAGAGTACAAATGAGAGGGAGAAATCACATGGCAGGACAGGAAGCCAGGGTGGCTAGGGAGGGGCCAGGCTAGCTCTTTTACAACGGCCCTCTCCCAGAACTACCCAGAGTCTCACGAGAACTTCCACGAAAGAGAGGGCCCTCTGTGACCTAATTATTTCCCACCGGGTCACACCTCTTAAAGGTTCCACCATGTCTGACATCGCCATGCTGGGGACCAAGCATCCAACACAAGTCCCAATTTCATTTCATTTCAACACATAATCACTATCTAGAAATTGTTGCGGTGTTTCGCCTTCTTAGCATTATTGTTATTACTCTTTGTCCAAGTATGCATTAAACACTCACAGAAGATCTAAATTTGAACTGACCGTTTCTAGTCACTCTTTCTAACTTTTTCCCAATATAATTTCTCATCCAACATGGTTAATTTCATATCATGCTCAGTGTTTTGAGATGTGTGTCTTCCCCAGCTTACCAAATTACCACTCATTTTTATATCATTCCATTTAATAAGCAGTTATTATTTGATGCCTACTATAAAATGAAGGAAATCAGCCAGATACAGTGGTGCATGCCTGTAATCCCAGTACTTCGAAGGCTGAGTTAGGAGGATCACAGGTTCTAGGCCAACCTCAGCAACTAAGCAAAACTCTCAGCAATGTAGTGAGACCCTGTTTCAAAATAAAAAACAAATTAGGGCTAGGGGTGTGGCTTAGAGGTAGATCGGCCCTGGGTCCAATCCCATTACCTCCCCCCCCACACACACACACACAAAGAAGGAAATCTTTTCTACCTTTGAGCTACTTAAAGAGAGCCCCCCCCGTCAGAACTCTGGGCTCCTTCTTTTCTGTCCCACTACATTTCACATCTGCCACTTTTATAGCGGTTGTTAGATTCCTTTTACTTAGGGAATAGTTAAGGAGACAGCACTCTTTCCACTTACAGAAGGGATTTTGACTGTGTACTCATGATAAATAAGATTTTATATCATGGTGGTTTTGATTGGAAGGGACCTCAGAAGGTGTAATGGTTAATTTTATGTGCCAACTTGACTGGGCCACAGGATACCCAGATATTTGGTCAAACATTATTCTGAGTGCTTCTGTGAGGGAGTTTTGGGATAGGATTAACATTTAAATCAGTAGACTGAGTAAAGCAAATTGCCCTTCCAAATGCAGACAGGACTCAGCCCATCAGTTAAAGATCTGGATAAAACAAAAAGGCTGACCCTCCCCCTGGAAAGAGAGACTCCTTCCTGCCTAAATGCCTTTGAGTTGAGACATTGACTCAAACCAAAATATCAGTCCTTTCTGGGTTTTGCTTGCTGGCCTTCAGCCTGGAATTACTGCATCAGTTCTCCTGGGCCTCCAACTTGCCAAGGCACCTGCAGATCCTGGGACCTGCCAAACTTCATAGTTACAAAAGCTAATTCCATTACCTGTACACATACACATACATCCACATATGTGATTAGTAGAACAGAAAATAGAGAACAGGGCTTTTTCTCTGGAAAGCCCTAATACAGACAGCTTTTCATCCAACCTCCTTGGTATCTGAGGGCCATTGGTTCTAGGACACCCTCCTTCTCTTCTCTATGGATACCAAAATCTTTGAATGCTTAAGTCCCTAATATAAAATGGTGCAATATTTGCATATAACCTACATACATCATCCCATATACTTTGAGGTTACTTATAATTCCTAATACAATGTAAATACTATATAAACAGTTGTTATATAGTAAATACTATATAAACAATTGTTATACTGTATGGTTTCAGGAATAAGATGAGAAAAAACACCTGTACGCGTTCAGTACAGATGTAATTTCCTTTTTCCTTGAACACATTTGACCCATAGTTGGTTTTATCTATGGAATCCTTGAGTATGGAGGGCCAACTATGTTTGTGGAAATGTCATAAATGGGAAATACATCGTGCTTGGACTAATTGAGAATGCTATGCAGGCTATGCAGACCTGAGACAGGAACTCCAGTCTCAGCTCTGGCATCAGTAAGACCTGTGATCTCACCTGCTTGTTCCCATATTTGAAGGAAAATGTGTAGGCCATCTAGTTCTTTAGCAATCTAATGATGAGGACATGCACAGGGCTTTCAAGAAGGACTCTCTTCCCAGGGCAGGTCCCCCAGGCTGGACTGCCTGAGGCAGTTGACCAGGAGAGGAGGCCTCACACTGAGCATCTTCCACAGTTCCGTGGGATATTTATTAAAGGTGGGAATTTTAGGGCTGGGGATGTGGCTCAGTGGAAGAGTGCTTGTGTAGTCTACACAAGGCCCTGGTTTTTATCTAACACACACACACATACACACACATACACACACACACACACACATACACACAATGGAAAATTCAAAGTTACATCTAAATCATGTTCAGAAAAGGAGAGAGGATGCGAGGCCCCTCACCCCCATCCCAACTCCTAGTATGGGATCCAGGAGACAATGCCTCCAGTGTGATGTTACTAAACACCCACCCTTCCTCTGAAACGTTCCCTGACTTCCAGGCACTGCTCCCAGTTATTCCTAAATCCCAGCAGAGCTGCCATCATCCGCACATTTCCATTCCTTTGGCCCTTTGGTATAGAGGCCCTTTTGAGTTTCATCTGGTCCTTTCCCATAAATTCCATTTAATGCAGTCTGTGCAATTCAATAGAATTTTTCTCTGAGTGCCCTTCTAAGGAGAGGCGAGCCCCAGCCCAACTCTACACTCCACCTGGGCCTTGGACCAGTCGCTCGTCCACCCCGTCCACAGCCCATGATCCCTTCCAGCGTTTCTCACTAATGCTCAGCCAGAATCCCACAACCCCTAAGCTACCCTCTCCCTCTTCTCCTGCTTCAAGAACTAGTCAGTTAACTACTCTGTAAAACAATGATTCCACAGTAAATACAGGCTGTTTATCTGTGTGTTTCCCAAAGCTCCTTTTAAATTTGGGTTTTGCAATTCTAAAACACCTTTTTTATTTCTTCTCTGGAGATTTGGAGTGTTCTTTCTGTACCAGTATATTTTGTAACCCCCCCCCCCCACCAACCTCCAAGCAGGCTCTAATCCCCCACAGTAATTAGCCCTAACCAATATTTAAGTGCTTACTTTTTTTCAAGTTCTGTTTGTTTTGCTCATGACACTAATTCATGGTTAGGGTATAACAATGGCAACCACAATCATTTAAATTGCTAAGAAATTTGTGAGCACACTTAGGGACCTTATTTTGGGGAGAAAAAAAAACTGAAGTGGTGTTTATTTTTATTATTATTTTTGTTTTAAAATTTTCCCGGAATTTTCCCTCCACACTTTACCTTGTTCTAGGTATTTTAGGAATAAGGAACAGTGAACTTGTCTGGGGAAAACGGCCCTGGGCTATTCTTTAAGTTAATTATCACTTCTTTTGGTTCCGTGAATGGCTGTTCAATGGCACTGTCAGGGCGAGGAATGAACCAAATTACTTTAATTATGGAGTAATTGCACAGAGTGATGGTAATTAAATCTTGATCAGTTTAAGTGAGTGAATTAATTGCTCTAACTTGGAATGCACACCACAGCAAGAGGAGTTGTTTTGTAGTTTAATTAACACCATCCACTAAAGTCTTATCATATCGAAAATGTAGACAATTAATGAGTTTGATATTATTCTCACCTTCACAAGAACCAGGACAGAATCCATGCTGAGAAAGGTAGCTTACTAAGGGAATGGCAGAAAACTTAATATTCTTGTCACTTATGTAGATATATTGGTTGCAATGCTCTGCTTTGCCTTCTGGAGAAATGTGCAAATAGAAATATTTCCATATAATTAGCTTCTGGCCCCATTTCATTTCAATATTCCCTGATCTATGCAACAGTATACATTTCAAAATTTGTTAATGTTTTAAATTTCTACAACCTGAATTCATTGTGAATCTACCCATCACTGACTTCCTTTTCCTTTGGGACCGCCAGGCCCTGTGTAGATGTGCTTGCAATCTTCATGAAATTTGATCATTTATTAATCATCATTTATTGGAAATAACTTTCCATGCTCCTTCTATTACCCGTTTCCTAGAGCTGGGAAATGCTTCATGTTTTTAGAGCAACTTTCCTGCCTCAATCGAGACCAGTAGTGTTCAACTTTATGCATTAAAATCACCTACACAACTTTGAAAAATTACCAGTGCCCAGGCCCCACTGCAGAATTTAGAGGGGTGGGATACAGGCATGGATATGTTTTTAAGACCTGTTATGTGATTCTAGTGCGCATCAAAGGTTGAGAAACACTGATTTAGAAATTCTACCCATCTCATCCTATCAACCCTCAAAGGAAGATGGTATTATTACAAATTTCCAGATGGAGACCCTCTGGATTGTTCTAGTTGTTAGGACAGTCTAAAGACTAAGACTTGGGCCTGATCCTCCAACCCTCCACATGAATATTTCATACTATATTCTGGAATAAATCAAGTTGAAAAGCCCCAGTTTATAAACTAGGGAAACAAGCAAAGGAAATCAACACAACTTATTGAGCAATCTTAGGCATTGTCTTATCAAGCTTCACTAAGGAAAAGTCTGCGATCTTCTAAGCCCCAGTACTCTTGATATGTGCTGTGGACTTCAGGGTCATTTCTTTAGTGTCATGGGTAGTAATGATTAAATAGAAGTGGTGGGGGAAATGCACTTACCAGTTCACCCCTGATGTGAGTGATAAGTGAGCATCTCAAGGTCGGGCATTGCCAAAACCAGAACTTGGATCTGGTCTTCTCTGATTTCCATGCTCATAGCTCCTGAGCTCTACACCGTGGGCTTTAGCTCCGCTAAGACAAGACGCAGGGAATGGACTCAAGATAGTACATGGCTTCTTAGAAGTATTTGCACAGGACTTGACATATGAGTTGGGTTTTGGAAATAAGATATAGAATTTCTCTCTCTCTCTCTCTCTCTCTCTCTCTCTCTGTGTGTGTGTGTGTGTGTGTGTGTGTGTGTGTGTGTGTGTGTGTGTGTTGGGGTGGTCAGAAAACCAAAGTTTTACATCCTAAAGATGTATTTTAGAAACTGCACTTTAATAGAGCAAACACAGTGAAGGGGGAAATATATTAAGACAAATGGACTAAAAGCATTGATAATCCACTCCTGAGCTGCAGAGGGAAATCGATTTAGCTTGTCCCAAGAGAGAATGAGCAACAGAAGATGTGTGGAGCAGCTCTGGAATAGGGAGGTGGGGGGAAGGGTTTGGGTCTTGTTGGGTGGCTTTAAGGAAAGTTTGCTGAAGTGCAGATATGACCCAGGTGTGGTGCTGCCCCCTGTAATCCCAGTACTTGAGGGGCTAAGACCAGAGGATCACAGGTTCGAGGCCAACCTCAGCAATTTAGCGAGGCACTCAGCTACTTAGTGAAACCCTGTTTCAAAATAAAACATTCGGCAACCGAGAGAGACCCAGTTTCAAAAAAAAAAAAAGAAATGAAAAGGAGGGGGCTGAGGGTGTAGCTCAGAGGTAGAATGTCCCTGGGTTCAATCCCCAGTACCCCCAAAATAAATAAATAAATAAGTGCAGGTCCATTTTGTATTAAGTGCCACTGAGAACAGGGTAATTCAGTAATTGAGTATTTACTGGTTGTATCTACAAGATGGGAGAGTGACAGTGGAGCCAGCATGATCAATAGTGAATGTTTCATCTTATACATCTTCATCATTTCGGTGGTGGCAGAGTATCCTTGTCTCTGTATCAAGCATGGGCATAGAAGTTGTTTCTGTGAGCATGGTTCATTTCAGTAAGGAACATCACAGTTCACTGTAAGGAATGCTTTTCACTTTCTCAAGGGACCAGACCCTCAATTGCTATTTTAAGGAATTAGGACTTAAATGTTGAAGAATTTTAAAGAGTGAAATAACATAATAAAATTTCCATTTTGGAAAGTTCCTTTGGGTAGCTATGTGGTAGATGGTCTTTAATATGGCAAGACTACACACAGATGATCCAAGAGGAACAGAGAAAAGAAAATGCTCTTGGTAATGGGGACAGAAAGGAATAAAGGGGCAGAAAAGATAAGACTTGGGCCACGTAACAATTCAAAGAGAAGTAACAATATAAAGTTGCAAAGCACAGGATGTCTCTTTTATCTCTATTATTCAAATGGATGAAAATACTCTTTTTTTTTTTTTTTTTGCAGTACTGGGATTGAACCCAGGGGAATTCTTCCTCTGAGCCAAACCCCAGTCCTATTTTTTATTCTTTATTTTGAAACCAGGTCTCACTAAGTTGCGGAGGGCCTCACTAAGTAGCGAGACTGGCCGGGAACCCAGATCCTCCAGTCTCAGCCTCCCAAGTACTGGGATTACAAGCGTTGGCCACCAGGGCTGAAAATACTCTTAACTTTGTAAAGAGTTTCCTTTTCTTTCAAAAGTAAAATCCATTGTTTACTAAGTCCCTGACTGGACAAATAGAATTTTATGGGTACCTAAAAATTGTAGCCTTTTTGTTTCAGCTCTGGGAGTGCCCCAAAATAGCCTTTCTCACTCAGGATGGGACCAGTTTGCAACATGTTTATCCTAGTATAATTCAAAGCAAACACACTGAAGCAAAGAGACCTTTGGCCACAAGTTTTCTTGGGAGATAGACTGTTGGTCCAAGGCTGTGTGAATCCTCAGTCAGGTGCTGAGGCCTGAGCAGCAGAGCAAGGACAAGCAGTAAACAGCGTCAGGTAACAGAACCCAAGCGAGACGCAGGGCTCTCTTCATCCCATTCTGCCCCAAAAGAAGAGCAAACGGACCATTCTATTGAAACAAGAAATAGGTAGAATGCAGCAGAGCCCTGGGAATTAGGAGGAAAAGAACGAAGAGGAGGAGGAGGAGGAGGAGGAGG
>PVJS01010554.1:0-47748 GCA_004027185.1 Glis glis | reverse complement strand
CTCAGCTACTTAGTGAGGCCCTCCACAGCTTACTGAGACCCTGTTTCAAAATAAAGAATAAACCCAGTATTTGGGAGGCTGAGACGGGAGGATCACAGGTTTGCGACCAGCCTCAGCTACTTAGTGAGGCCCTCTGCAACTTAGTGAGACCCTGTTTCAAAATAAAGAATAAAAAACAGGGCTGGGGGTGTAGCTCAGAGGTAGAATGTCCCTGGGTTCAATCCCCAATTCCACAAAAAAAAAGAAATCAAAGCAAGAAATGACACAGACTCTCATTTCGACATCTCTTCCTTAAGAGTGCCTGCGGTGTGCTGCGCCATGTTTCTTTCACAGCAGCCTCCACGACAGTACTTCACCTCTGAGTGACTATGGCTGTGCCTTGTTCCCCAACCATGAGACAGGACTATCCACAGCTCCCAGCACATACATGAAGTCCAAAGAATGGTAAAAGAAATGAAGCAACGGAAGCTGGGCGTGGCAGCGCACGCCTGTAATCCCAGTATTTGGGAGGCTGAGACAGGAGGATCACAGTTTCAAGGCCAGCCTCGGCAACTCAGTGAGGCTTGCACCAACTTAGCGAGACCCTGTTTCCAAATAAAAATAAATAATGGGGCTGGGAGTGTAGAATACCCCGGGTTCAATTCCTAGCACCACACACACACACACACACACACACACACACAAATGAAACAACAGAGGGTAAAAGTGGATTTGTTCCTTTGTTACTATTCTTATTTCACACACTGTGATTGTAACAAATACAATACATTCAATAATTGAAGATCAAGGAGAAAGAAAAGATCATTCGACACTTACATCCAATTTGAGCAGCTTTTCAATAACAAGCTCCAGAATTTCATGCCTCAAGGTCGGAAAATACACACTTATCCTTAATAAGTTATGAACATAGCATTCCTAAAAGCATAAAATGTGGCAAGACACACATTTCAACAGAGAACACATGTTTAATAATTTAAAGCAAAAAGATCAGTTATATAGCCTTCAGAATACCCAGAAACAGAGACATTACACTGTTTATGTACGAGCATGTGCACATATGTGATACTCAGTACAATCACCCCAAGTGCCCTTGGGTAAATCGAGGTGGTAATGTTCATACTTCTACTGTTTTACAAACAAGTTTATTGAGATATAGTTCATATTCCATGCAATTCACCCATTTAAAGTGTACCAAGGGCTGGGCATGGTGGTGCGCACCGATAATCCCAGTACTTGGGAGGCTAAGACAGGAGGATCGCAGGTTCAAGACCAGCCTCAGCAACTTACTGAGACTGCCAGCAACCTAGCGAGACTGTTTCAAAACAAAAATAAAAAAAGGTCTGGGGGTGTAGCTTGGCAGTAGAACATCTCTGGGTTCTATTCCCAGTACTAATAAATAAAGTGTACAAAGAGCTGTGTGACCATCACAACTGTCAATTTTGGAACATTATCATGCTAAAAAGAAACCCCATACCTACTGGTAGTGCATCCCTAGGGAGCTACTTTTGACTTTCTATTAACTCGCATATTCTAGACATGTCACATAAATGGAGTCATATGTAGCCTTTCAGTCTGTTTTCAAGGTTCACTTAGGTAGTAGCGTGTGTTTACTGCTGATTAATATTTCACTGTGCAAAGGTACCATGCTTTCTTTATTCGCAAGTTGACAGACATTTGAGCTGTTTCTACTTGTAGGTTGTTATGAATCGTGGACAAGTTTTTGGGTAAACATGCATTTTCATTTCTCTTGTGTATATACCTAACAGTGAAATCGCTCAGGCCTTGTGGAATTCTACACTTAACTTATGCAAGGCCCTGGGTGCAATCCCCAGCGCTACAAGGGAAAAAATACACAAGGGCGTAATCAGAATTTATCTATATAAGGCTCTGCTTTCATGTTTAAATAATGAAGTTTACAATCAGTAATATATGCGCTGTTATCTTCTAGTAATTCTTATCTGTATATTTCTGAAATAGACTCTGACCATGACTTTCACATAGTCATAAGAGGAAAAAGGCATTAGGAACCCCTAGTAGCCACTTGATAAGGAAGCAAATCAAAGTCTTACTCTTGTGCTTACAATCTAGAAAACAGCTTAAAAAAACTAACACCAAACAGTCTTTCCATTATTTTTCCCATGAAAAAATTTCTTACCAATGTTCTCTCTGATTTTCTAACAAATGGAAACTTTTCCACCAGTATCGGCATAAGAAACCATGGTGTCCTGTTAAAAAAAACTTTTTTTAGTCAATCAATCATGCTGACTTTCTGGGAAGGTAACATTTCCATTCTAACAACAAATATGAATAGATCAAGAGGGAAACAGGAAGCCCTACCTCAAGCAATTCAAAGTTAAAATGACCAGGCATGGTGGCGCATGCCTGTAATCCCAGTACTTGGGAGGCTGAGACAGGAGGATCCGGGTTCGCAGCCAGCCTCAGCTATTTACTGAGGCCTCTGCAACTTAGTGAGACCCTGTTTCAAAATAAAGAATAAAAAATAGGGCTGGGGCGTAGCTCAGAGGCAGAATGCCCCTAGGTTCAATCCCCAGTACCGCAAAATAAATAAAAATGAAAGTATTGCTTCAGAGAAAATCTTAATCAACTTAGAGGAAAACAATCTTTATTAATAAACTTTAATATATATAGCAAATCAAACAAGGAGTTTTCTTCTACAAAAGTTTAACAGAACTTCAGTGTAAAAACTAAACATTTCAGCAGGACGTGGTGGCGCACACCTGTAATCCCAGTAATTGGGAGGCTAAAAGGAGGATCACAGGTTCAAGACCAGCCTCAGCAACTCAAAATAAAAAATAAAAAGGTTTGGGGGTATAGCTTGGAGGAAGAATGCCCCTGGGTTCATTTCCCAACACCAAAAGAAAGGAAAAGAGAAAAAAAATTTCCCACCACACATATACATTATTTTCAAAAAGGGAAATAAAGCCTCAACTTGAACTTGTTTAAGTTAACAAATAATAAATCAACAAAGGGAACTAGACGAGCACCCCTCCAAAACACACACACAAACCTGCAAAGCTTTTCTTAGACCTGCAATTGTTATTTATATGGAATGACACAAACGCAGGGATTTCTCACTGAAAATATGTGGACACCTCATCTGTTGAAGATAAAAGCAAAGCAAAATTCCAACCACTATGTAAAATTAGGGGGGAATCAATCTACACAAAAGGCTTTTTTGGTTGTTTTCTGTACTGGGGATTGAGCTCAGGGGCATTTTACCTGCAAACTACACTCTATTTCTTGAAACAGGGTCTTGCTATGTTGCTGCGGCTGAGGCTGGCCTCAAACCTGGGATCCTCCTGTCTCAGCCTCGCAAGTATTGGGATTACAGGAATACGCCACCACGCCCGACTGATTTTCTACAAGTTAATTTTAATTTTCTTTCTCTTTTTGTGGCACTGGGATTCAAACCCAGGAGCTTGTGCATGTTAAGCCATCACTCTACTACTGAGCTGCAGTCTCAGTACAATCGCAGTTTTCTTAAGAATTAGACATTATGATTAAAAGTAACAAGTATACTCACGATGGGACATATCTCGCTATTATTTGCAAGGCTCTGTGACATGTGTCAAAATTTGCAGGTAGATCTGCAAGGAGAAAAGTTGACAGCATGAACATCAAAATAAATCTGAAAACTGAAAAATCATGAGCCAGAAGCGGAAAACACTTGCTAACCAAAACTGATCATAATTTATCCAAATAATTTCAAAATTTTTCTCAACCCAATATCAAAAGATTAAATGAAGTAATCATTTTAGTAACATATTTAGTACAAATAGTTACATAATAATACTAAGCGTATCAAAGAGTCTATCAAAGGTTGTCACTTGTTACCATCTCCCTAGCAGAACAGGTACCGGTATATTCTGTCATTCACTATATTCATTTCTATTCTGTCATTCAGTACAAGTTCTCTAAGATAAAGAAGGCATTCTTTGCTTTAGTGTTTTTTATACTTACTATCATCTTCATCATCAGAATCTGAAACATCTATGTCACCTTCCTTAAAGATTACTCGGGCTTTTGACAGAAAAAGAAAATATGTTATTCTGCTGTCATGGACCTAGACGTGAACAGCTACAC
Source organism: Glis glis (assembly GCA_004027185.1). NCBI lineage: Eukaryota > Metazoa > Chordata > Mammalia > Rodentia > Gliridae > Glis > Glis glis. The sequence goes on along the minus strand of PVJS01010554.1, from coordinate 43,644 downwards.
AAAACTTAGTACCATGATCAAATTTACAATTCAAGGGGAAAAAATGAATCATACTGACAGCTTTTAAACAGCCACAAAAACCTAGACTCTAAGAGGCTCGATAAAGCAGATTACAATCCATCAAAATCAAGCTGGGTGTGGTGGCACACTCCTATAATCCCAATACTTGGGAGGCTGAGACAGGAGGATTACAGGTTTAAAGCCAGCCTCAGCAACATAGCGAGACCCTCAGCAACTTAGTGAGACGCTGTTTCAAAATAAAAAATAAGCCAGGCATGGTGGCACACGCCTGTAATCCCAGTACTTGGGAAGCAAAGACAGGAGGATCGCAGGATCAAGGACAGCCTCAGCAAGCAGTGAGACTCTCATCAACCTAGCGAGATCCTGTTTCAAGCAGAAAATAAGATTGGGCTGGGGTGTAGCTCGGAGGTAGAATGCCCCTGGGCTCAATCCCCAGTACCACAAATAAATTAATAAAAATTAAATAAAAAAATAAAATAGGCCTGGGGGTATAGCACAGAGGTAGAATGCCCTGGGTTCAATCCCTAGGAAAACACACACACACACACACACACACACACACAAACCATAGCTACAAATGAAACTAGACACCTCCACAAGGGACAGACATTTACCAGAATGCTGACGTGCATACTGGAATCTTTCACTGTGGCAAAATCATCTCCAATGTGTAAGGGGAAGGTAGTAAATTAATAAAGAGATATTTTTTAAGCCAGCCATGGTGGCACATACCTGTAATCCCAGTACTTGGGAGGCTGAGACAGGAGGATCACAGATTCGAGACTAGCCTTCCCAACTTAGTGAGACCCTATTTCAAAACAAAAAATAAAAAGGGCTGGCATGTAGCTTGGAGGTTAGAATGTCCCTGTGTTTAATTCTCAGTACCAAAAAAGTTTTTTTTTTTAAATCACACAAACAGCTGGGTGTGGTGGCACACACTTGTAATCCCAGTACTTGGGAGGCTAAGAAAGGAGGATCGCAGGTTTGAGGACAGCCTCCGCAAGTAGACAAGACTCTCATCAACCTAGTGAGACCCTGTTTCAAAATAAAAATAAAGAGCCGGGCGTGGTGGCGTACGCTTGTAATCCCAGTACTTTGGGAGGCGGAGACCGGAGGATCCGGGTTCGCGGCCAGCCTCAGCTCTCTCTCTCGTGCGCGCTCGCTCTCTCTCTCTCTCTTTCTCTCTCTCTCTCTCTCTCTGTCTCTCTCTTTACTTAGTGAGGCCCTCCGCAACTTCGTGAGACCCGGTTTCAAAATAAAGTATGGAAAATAGGGCCGGGGGTGTAGCGCGGAGGTAGAACGCCCCTGCGTTCAATCTCCGGTACCGCAAAAAATAAATAAATTAATTAATTAATTAATTAAAAAAATAAAATAAAATAGGGCTGGGGATGTAGCTCAGAGGTAAAAGGTTCCTGGGTTCAATCCCCAGTACCACAAAAACAAAATAATAATACTCACACACACACACACACACACACACACACATGCTCCTGTGCACACTTCCTGACTTTTCTGTGATGTCCTATGTTGCCTCAGGACTCTGTCAGCAAGGCAGTCATCACCAGATGTGGCCCCCTTGACCTTAGACCAGAACTGTGCAGCACAATAACCCTCTTTTCTTTCTTACAAGGAAGGAAGAGAGGAAGGGATAGAGGGAGGAGTAAGGGAGGGAAGGAGGGGAGGAAGGAAATAAATGAGCAGAATAACCACTTACGGGGTACAAAATGAGAAGCAATCATGCTGAGGCATGGTCTGAGGAAGACAGTCTGTGCTGATACAAGGTGACCAAGAAAAGCCAGATACTCCTCCACCACTGTCTGGCTCCTGTTCAACCAGGGCAGTCTCTAGAGTTGGAGGATGAAGACAATGAAAACATTTCAATGGTGTTTGCTGCTTTCACAGGACTCGATTACCTACCGGGCAGTGAAGTAAATGGTGAACTTACCAGTAGAATGTTGATAAGCTGCTCAAAGTCCTTTGTCAAGTACATGGTACAAGAGCGGAACTCTAGAAGCCAGTTAATGATCTGGTCATCCTGAAGGTAAACGAAGAGAAGTACTTTCAAAATCACAAATCCTTGCCAGGAGTGGTGGCGCACGCCTGTGATCCCAGTACTTGGGAGGCTGAGACAGGAGGGTCACAGGATCGTGGCCAGCCTCAGCAACTTGTGAGGCCCTCCACAACTTAGTGAGATCCTGTTTCAAAATAAGGGATAAAATATGGCTGGGGAGGTAGAATGCCCCTGGGTGTAATCCCCAGTACCACACACACACACACAAAAAAAATTTCTAGGGAGCAATGAAGAACCAGATGAGTCACAAAGAGCCTTAGAAGTTACATAATATAATTAGAAAGACATGCTAGCATGGGCTAAATGAAGGAACAATCATGTGCTTAGAAAGAACCAGGGAAAACTCCATTAAAGAAGCTAACATTTCAACAGGGTGTAAAACACTAGGTAGTTTTGTAGATCAAAGTAATGGTAGTAAAGCCAGGCATGGTGGCGCACACTTGTAATCCCAGTACTTGGGAGGCTGAGACAGGAGAATTGCAGGTTTGCGGCCAGCCTCAGCTACTCAATGAGGACCTCCACAACTTAGATCCCGTTTCAAAATAAAAAATAGGGCTGTGGGTGTAGTTCAGAGGTGGAATGCCCCTGAGTTCAATCCCCAGTACTGAAAATAATAACAATAATTAATTGTAGTAATTGTAGCATTAAACATTAATATAGCATGGTAGCACACACCTATAATCCCAGTACTTGGGAGGTTGAGACAGGAGGATCGCAGGTTCGCAGCCAGCCTCAGCTACATAGTGAGGCCTTCTGCAACTTAGTGAGACCACTCATTTATTCCTTGTGATCACCCCAAGGAGTAGGTACTAGTACTGGCTCCTATTCTACGGATGAGGACACTGAAGCACAGAAGTGCACTCACTTGCCCTTGGTCAAACAGCTAATAGGGGAGGGAAACAACGGAGCCAGAGCGCATGCTCAAATGAAGTGGATCCAAGGATCAAAGTCCTGTGCAGCTGCACAAGATGGAAAGTGGTGACTGTGGAAATGAAGTATCTCCTGAGGCTGGCACACAGGCTGCAGGCTGTGCCGAGAAGCTGGCCCTGCTCTTCACAGGCACCAAGCTCCTAGCAGGGGAATGGCATGCCCAGACATGTGCTCTGGAGAAGTGAGTCAGGCACCACTGTCGACAAGTCTGGGGGAACAAGGGGTACAGACAAGGATAGGACCTAGAAACATTACAGGGTTACTGGAAGAATCCAGACAAGAGCATCAACAAAACCAGACTTGAATGATTTTTTTTCCCAAGAGACTTGGGTGAATGAATGGATATGAGGGGTGAGAAAGTCCAGAAAGACTCCAAGGTTCCTAGTTCAAGAACTGAGTAAGCAATAAACAGTTACACATAAAGAAGGCTACAGAAAGCCAGGCGTGGTGGCGCACGCTTGTAATCCCAGTACTAGGGAGGCTGAGACAGGAGGATCGCGGGTTCGCGGCCAGCCTTGGCAACTTGTGAGGCCCTCCAGAACTTAGGAGACCCTGTTGCAAAATAAACAATAAAATATAGCCAGGTGTGGGGGCACACGCTTGTAATCCTAGTACTTGGGAGGCTGAGACTGGTGGGTTGAAGGTTCAAGGACAGCCTCAGTAATTCAGTGAGGCTCTCAGCAACCTAGTGAGACCCTGTTTCCAAATAAGAAATAAAATCGGTCTGGGGATATAGCTCGGAAGTAGAATGCCCCTGGGTTCTATCCCCAGTACCACACACACACCAAAAAAAAAAAGAGGGTTGCAGAGGAGTGGGTTTGGGAGGGAGATAGTAAGTCTGACTTGCAAAATTAGAGCATCTATAATTCTGGGTAAATAAATCTAAACAGGTAGTTAAGAAACAAGTCTGAGCTGGGCATGGTAGTGTACACCTGTATTCCCAGTACTTGGAGGCTGAGACAGAAGGATCGCAGGTTCAAGGACAGCCTAAGCAACTTAACAAGGCCCTCAGCAACTTAGTGAGACCCTGTTTCAAAATAAAAATATAAAATAGGGCTGGGAGTGTATGTAGCTCAAGGCAGAACATCCCTGGATTCAATCTCCAGTACCATAAAAAAGAAACAAGTCTGGAAGCCAGGCTAGAGGCACAGGCCTGTAATCCCAGTACTTGGGAGGCTGAGAAAGGATCATAGGTTTGAGCCTAGTCTCAGCAATTTAGTGAGATTCTCAGCAACACAGTGAGACACTGCTTCAAAACAAAAAATAAAAAGGCTAGGGGGTATATCTCGGAGGTAGAATGCCTCTGGGTTCAATCCACAGTACCACAAATAAATAAATAAATAAAACAGGACTGAGGGTGTAACTCAAAGGTAGAACACCCTTGGTTTCAATCCCCAGTACCAAATTAAATTAAAAGGGCTGGCCAGGCATGGTGGCATACACCTGTAATACCAGTACTTGGGAGGATGAGACAGGAGGATTGCAGGTTTGAGGACAGATTCAGTAAGTAATGAGACTCTCAGCAACCTAGCGAGACCCTGTTTCAAAATAAAAATAAAAAATAAGGCTGGGGGTGTAGCTGAGAGGTAGAATGCAAAAAAAAAAAAAAGCGGGGGAGGACTGGGGGCATAGCTCAGAGATAGAATGCCCCTGAGTTCAATCTCCAGGACCAAAAAAAAAAAAAAAAAAAAAAAGGTGGCCAACAGTCCCAACTGCTACAAAGAAACAGTATGGCTGGGCACAGTGGCGCGCACCTATAATCCCAGTACTTGGGAGGCTGAGACAGGAGAATCAGAGGTTCAAGACCAGCCTCAGTAACTTAGTGAGACTCGCAGCAACCTAATAAGACCCTGTTTCAAAACCAAAAATAAAAAGGGGGGTATAGCTTGGAGGTAAAGTGCCTCTGGGTACAATTCCCAGTACCAGAAAAAAGTAGCATGAGACTTCAAAAAGTCCACTGAAATCAGCAGGTAGGAACCACAGGTGACCTGGGTCAGGGTCATTAACCAGTGGTAACAGGGCACTGCTGTGTAAATGAGACCTGAAGCGCAGACTGTCGGCAAGAAGAAAACGCCAGCCAACAACCACAAAGTCCTTCCTTGGGGTCAGAGGTTGTTCTAAGTGCTTCTCAGATACTAACTCATTAAACCCTCTTTAACAAATCTCCATGCTTACTTAAAATAATTTCTTTTCTTTTTAAATCTCCACTTTAGAAAAAAAAACACACCTCTATTGCTTTTCTGATTCTACAGCATCCCTGCCATACCCACTAGATGCCAGTAGCACCCTTCTCTATTATGACAGCCAAAAATGTACCCAGCCATTGCCAAATGCCCCCTGGTTGAGAGCCACTGGGTTGAAGTAAGAGGGGAAGAGACGGAAGTTCTGGAGAACAGAATAGGACCAAAAGTAGCAACACTTCTGCTACTGATCAAACAAAAAATTACCTTTATATCTGGATCTGACAGCTGGTTCTTCAACAACTCAAAGTCGTTTGTTTCACCCTTAAAAAGAGGAGTGGGAGATTAAATCATGTTATAGCAAGACATAACTACACCTGACAATCAGATGAAATTGCAAAAAGAACCTTGCAACTTTCATACATCCCTTGTGATAAAATCATGACTACGAAGATTTAAAAACTCATGTTATAGGAACAGGGGGCTTAGAAAAAAGCAAATGACAAGTAACTAAAAAACCATTCAGCCAGGCGTGGTGGCGTATGCTTGTAATCCCAGTGCTTGGGAGGCTGAGACATGAGGATCACAGGTTCAAGGACAGACTCAGCAAGTAGTGAGACTCTCATAAACCTAGAGAGACCCTGTTTCAAAATAGAAATAATAAAACAGGTCTGGGAATGTAGCTTGGAGGTAGAATGCCCCTGGGTTAAATCCCCAGTACCACCAAAACAACCTCATTCATATTTAGCTGTATTCATGTACTTATACTTGAATATTATAGTTGATACTATATTCTAATTTCATTTAGAATTCTCAAAATGAAAGCCAGACGTGGTATCACACACTTGTAATCCCAGTACTTGGGAAGCTGTGACAGGAGGATTGCAGGTTTGAGGACAGCCTCAAACAAATAGTGGGACTTCGATCAACCTAGCAAGACCCTGTTTGAAAATAAAAAAATAAAATAAAATAGGGCGGGGGATATAGCTTGGAAGTAGAATGCCCCTGGGTTCAATCCCTAGTGCCACACACACACACAAAAAAAGAATTCTCAAAGTGAGGAATAAAAGCACTATAATGATCTAATTCAAGGGGAACTAAATGTACCCATTCATAGGTATGAACAGAAATGAATGTTACCTATAAACATATAGTCATTTATATTGTCTGTACTGCTGAGATCTAGTGAAATCACTCCTAAACTAACACAAAAACACCAGCTTCTCAGGACACCGAGGAAAGAGGGTAGCAAGTTCAAGGCCAGCCTGAGCAACTCACTGACCTTATCTTAGCAACACTGTCTCAAAATAAAGTTGAAAAAGGATGGCAAAGCCAGGCATGGTGACACACGCTTGTAATCCCAGGACTTGGGAGGCTGAGATAGGAGGATCGCAAGTTCACGGCCAGCCTCAGCTACTTAGTGAGGCCCTTGGCAACTTAGTGAGACCCTGTTTCAAAATAAAGAACAAAATAGGGCTGGGGGTGCTCAGAGGTACAATGTCCCTGGGTTCAATCCCCAGTACCGCAAAAAAAAAAAAAAGACGGGGAGTACAGCTCAGGCTAGAGCGCTTGCCTAACATTTGCAAGGCCCTCGGTTCAATCCCCAGTATCACAAAACGCTATCACAAAAGCAAATGAAAATCTCCCTTTTTAGTTCAATGTTCCAAAGTAATGCTTAGGTAATTCTTTAAGAAAGAAAATGTTCTAGTGTTTTTGTTTTAATTCTAGCACTTACTAAGGTTTGAAAGATAACTAAATACAGCATCTGAGGCTGTGAAACCTCAGCAAAGGCATTATCGCTCTAATTCTTAAATGACAGCATCATGCATGGTATTAAATATTTTATTGCAGCTGGGCGTGGTGGCTCACGCCTATAATCCCAGTACTTGGGAGGCTGAGATAGGAGGATCACAGGTTCAAGGGAGGCCCTCTGCAACTTAGTGAGACCCTGTTTCAAAAACCACAAAATAAAAAATAGGGCTGGGGATGCAGCTCAGAGGTAGAGCAGAGTGCCCCAGGTTCAATCCCCAGTACCACACACACACATACACCAAAAAAGAAAAAAAAAAAAAGGGAAAAAAGTTATTGCAATACTGGTGTCTAGTCAGGTGTGGTGGCTCACATCTGTCATCCCAGTACTTGAGAGGTTGAGACAAGAAGATGGCAGATTCGAGGCTAACCTTGGCAACTTAGGGAGGCCCTCAGCAACTTAGTAAAACCCTGTTTCAAAATAAAATAGCCCCTGAATTCAATCCACAGTACCACAAAAAGAAAATCAAAATAAAAAAATTACTAGTGCCTAAACTTCATTTTTAAGCGCACACACACACACACACACACACACACACACACACACACAAATTACTAGGGCCTAAACTTCATTTTTAAGCACACACACACACACACACACACACACACACACACACCTATATCTTGGTGTGTATGTGGATGTGTTGGGGATTAAACCCAGGGTCTTACACATGCTAAGCACACCCTCTACCACTGAGCTACATCTCTAGTCCCTATGCTACTCTTTAGTATGGAAGGTACTGCTGTACTGGGACCAACACTTACCTTTTTATATTTCAGCAACACTTCTGTCACAGTTCCACCAAACCGAACAGTTTTTCTTGGAGGAGAACTGAAGAAATCATTCTCTAATGCAAGCATATCTGAAATCCTGTAGAACCAAGATTACCAAATTACCAAGCCATGAAATTCATGAAAGAGATATACATATAGTTAACGGCTAGGGCTGGGGATGCAGCTCTGTGGTAGAGCGCTTGCCTAGCATGCACCGAGTCCCTGGGTTAGATCCCCAACACTGTAAGAAAAAATTTTTTAAATAGCCAGCATTTACTGAACCAACATCCTTCAGCTATGCTAAGGCTTCTTAAATATTATCCCCCTACAATCCAGTCTGCAGTCAGTAAAAACTGTCTTTCTACTGCACTAAGATTAAGAATCCAACCCCCTACATTCATCCTACAAGATCCTATATTAATCCAGCCCCTGCCTACCTCGCTGACCTCATCTCCAACCCCTTGTTTTACTATGGGGCAGTGTCCTCTCTGTTCTTCAAACTTGTCAAGCTGGTTCCCATTTCACTTGCTCTTCACTTTATCAGAAACACTCTTCCAGTATATATAAGGTTGAATTCTCCTCTTCATTCAAGATGAAGTTCAAACGTTGCCCCTTCCCTTATCCTCTTGTATTTCTTCACACCACTTATCACTAAACAAAACCATCTTGTTCATTTATGTATTGGCCTATTTACTGTCCCCCACACTCACTGCAAGCTGTTGACAGCAATAACGTTCATCAGTCTCTGGATCTCTGTGTAACACAGTAAGCATGCAATTAATACGTAATTGTCGATACATGCTAAGTGTGTTACAAGATTCGCTTTCTGTCAACAGAGGTTAGGGAAGAAACACAGCATCCTACCGATCCTGAGAGTTAAACCCCGGGGGCACTTAAGCTGCGGAAGCCTGTTCAAATACGTGCGTATTTGAAACAAATTCCAAACGTTAAATCTTGATTTGCCATTAGTGACAGCATTCGGCTGAAAAGCCGCAGCCTAGACAGTCCCTTCCAACAGTGGACGAAGGGGTAGAGAAGAGGTAAGGGACTGAAAGCAGTGTCCAGGCCCGGGGGCCCAGGACGGGGACTGGGGGACACTGGGACGGAAAACAGGCTCGTCGGCCCAGGCCCTCGCGTCTCCATCACCCCACGAGGGGGATACGCTCCCGCGCGAACCTCCGGTGATCTCTACCCGCGCTCTCACCGCACTCCGCTCGCTTTATCCCAGACCCTTTCGGACCCGCTCCCCGAACCCCGATCCTGGGCTTTGGTCCCAGAGTCGCAGACAGAAACGGTCCGAATCTTACCCAGACCTCGAGGCGCCCAGCGTGGAGACCCCAGAGGTGGAAACGGCCGCATCCCCGAGCAGCCGCGTGTGAAGCAGCGGGGCCGCCATCGGGCCAGATGAGCGCGGCCGCAGCGCCTACTGCCGGAAATCATGCTCCTACCAGATCCCGCCTCTCTCCCGGAAGTCACTCTTGGCAGCCGTGGCCTCCAGCCAATCAGAGCCCTAGGTGGAGAGAACGTGTGCTCTGGGTGGGCTAGAGCGCCGCCAAGGCTGGCTCCTCCCCGCCCCACATGGGGCCCCTCCTTCCACTTGGAGGACTTCCTCAGACCAAAGAGGGACGGCGCTCTAGACCGAAAAGAAATGGGAAGGGAGGAGGGACGTAGTGACGCACTCCAGTAATCCCAGCACTTGAAAGTCTGAGACTGGAGGATCTCAGGTTTGAGACTAGCCTCAACAATTTAGCAAAATCTTATTTCAAAACAAAACAAAACAAAAAAAAAAATAGAGCCGGGCGTGGTGGCGCACGCTTGTAATCCCAGTACTTGGGATGCTGAGACTGGAGGATCTGGGTTCGCGGCCAGCCTCAGCTACTTAGTGAGGCCCTCCGCAACTTAGCGAGACCCTGTTTCAAAATAAAGAATAAAAAAATAGGGGTGGGGGTGTAGCTCGGAGGTAGAATGCCCCTGGGTTCCATCCCCAGTACCACACAAAAAATAAAAAATAAAAAAGTAATTAAAAAAGGGCTGGGGGTGCATAACACCCCTGGTTTTATTATTTGTGTGTGTGTGGTACTGAGGATTGAACCCGGGGCATTCTACTTCCAAGACACACCCCTAACCCTTTTTATTTTTTGTTTTTGAAACAAGGTCTTGCTAGGTTGCTGACAGTCTCACTAAGTTGCTGGGACTGGTCTGTAACCCACGCTCCTGTCTCAGTTTCCCAAGTATAGAGATTACAGGCGTGGGCCACCATGCACGGCATCTATTTTATTTTTGTTTTAAAACAGGGCCTTGCTAGGTTGCTAAGACTGCCCACCAACCTGCAATTTTCCTGTTTCAGTCTCCCAAGTACTGGGATTACAGGTGTGGGCCACCAGGACAGCTTCTATTTTATTTTGTTGTTGTTTGTTTGTTTTGTTTTTGTGGTTGTGGAGGTTGAGCCCAGGTAGAACTGGGAGTTCTACCTCTGAGCTACACCCACAGCCTGTATGTATGTATGTATGTATGTATGTATTGTGGTACTGGGGATTGAACCCAGGGACATTCTACCTCTGAGCTACCCCCCCACCCAGCCCTATTTTATTTTTATTTCAAAGCAGTCTCGCTAGGTTGGTGAGAATCTCACTACTTGTTGAGGCTGTCCTTGAACCTGTAATCCTCCTGTCTCAGCCTCCCAAGTACTGGGATTACAGACCTGTGCCACCACATCTGGCTCCATATTTATTTTTTATTTTAAAACAGGGTCTCACTAAATTGCTGAGGGCCTCACTAAATTGCTGAGGTTGGACAGGAAGCTGCAATCCTCCAGTCTCAGCCTCCCAAGCCCAGCTACATCTTGTTAAATGTAATGCATAGTTCTGTTTCACAGCAGTGTTAAATTAGTAACTTTCTGAAAAATATTGGGCAGGAATCATCAGTGTCCCATGTTACATTATACCACCACTTGTTTTCAATAGCATGCTTCTAAAACTCACACCACTATTATATGTAATTGTGGCTTTTCTCTGTCGTAATGCATTCCATTATTTGAATATACAAAAATAAAATTTTCCAAAGTGGCTGTGCCAATATACACTCCCAGTAATATCCTTTCCTTAAGCTTGAGCATAGCTGTTTATTTTCCCAAACACAGCTAAGACTAGGCTGCCATGTAAAAAAAAAATGTATATATATATACATATATACATATATACATATATATATACATATATATATATAATGTATTTATATATATATATACATAAATATATATATAATGTATTTAAATGGAACCTCAAACATAACACTGAGAAAAAAAAACTAAAATAAAACTGGGGCCGGGCATCATGGCACACACCTGTAATCCCAGTACTTGGGAGGTTGAGACAGGAGGATCCGGGTTCATGGCCAGCCTCAGCTACTTAGTGAGGCCCTCCGCAACTTAGTGAGACCCTGTTTCAAAATAAAGGATAAAAAATAGGGCCGGGGGTGTAGCTCAGAGGTAGAACGCCCCTGGGTTCAATCCCTGGTACCGCAAAAAAAAAAAAAAAAGAAAAAGGGCTGGGGTGTATCTCAGAGGTAGAATACCCCTGGATTCAATCCCTAGTACTACCAAATAATAAAATAAAGCAGGGCATGGTGGCCCAGGAGCTGGACACCAGTCTGGGCAAAAAAGATCCCTCTCAAACTTAAAAATGTGTGTGGTGGGGGGGGGTAGCTAAACTGGGCATAGTGTCCCACACCTGTAATCTTAGTACTTGGGAGGCTAAGACAGGATTTCAGATTCAAGGCCAACCTCCACAATTTAGCAAGACACTCAGCAACTTAGCAAGACCCTGTTTCAAAATAAAAAATAGAAAAGGGCTGAGGGTGTAGCTCAGTGACAGAGCACGTGCCTTGAATTTCCAAGGAACCGGGTTCAATCCCCCATACTGCAATAATAATAATAATAATGTGATAATAATAAAGAGTCTTCCACAAATTTCAGAGAAGTATGAAACCATTTTTTTTTTTTTTTGCAGTACTGGGGACTGAACCCAGGGGCATTCTACCTCTGAGCTATACCCCCAGCCCTATTTTTTATTCTTTTTTTTTTTTTTTTTGCGGTACTGGGGATTGAACCCAGGGGCGTTTTACCTCCAAGCTACATCCCTGGCCCTATTTTTTATACTTTATTTTGAAACCAAGTCTCACAAAATTGCGGAGGGCCTCACTAAGTAGCTGAGGCTGGCCGCGAACCTGGATCCTCCGGTCTCCGCCTCCAAGTACTGGGATTACAAACGTGCACCACCACGCCCGGCTATTTTTTATTCTTTATTTTGAAACAGGATCTCACTAAGTTGCAGAGGGCCTCACACAAGTAGCAGAGGCTGGCTGTGAACCCAGATCCTCCTGCCTCAGCCTCCCAAGTACTGGGATTACAAACGTGTGCCACCACTCCCTGCTAGGATTGCAGGTTTGAGGGCAGCCTCAGGAATTTAGGGATACTCAGCAACCTAGTGAGACCTGTTTCAAAACAAAAGATACAAGCCGGGCGTGGTGGCATACGCTTGTAATCCCAGTACTTTGGGAGGTGGAGACTGGAGGATCCGGGTTCGCAGCCAGCCTCAGCTCTCTCTCTCTCTCTCTCTCTCTCTCTCTCTACCTAGTGAGGCCCTCCGCAACTTCGTGAGACCCGGTTTCAAAATAAAGTATAAAAAATAGGGCCGGGGGTGTAGTGTGGAGGTAGAACGCCCCTGGGTTCAATCCCGGTACCGCAAAAAAAAAAAAAAGAAAACAAAAGATACAAAAGGGCTGGGAGCCAGGTGTGGTGGCACACGCCTGTAATCCCAGTACTTGGGAGGCTGAGACAGGAGGATCACAGGTTCGCGGCCAGCCTCAGCAACTTAGTAAGGCCCTGTTTCAAACTTAAAAATAAACCAGGCATGGTGTCGCACACTTGTAATCCCAGTACTTGGGAGGCAGAGACAGGAGGATTGCAGGTTCAAAGCCAGCCTCGGCAACTTAGTGAGGCTCTCAGCAACCTAGTGAGACCCTGTTTCTGTTTCTAAATAAGAAGTAAAAAAACTGGACTGGGGGTATAGCTTGGAGGTAGAATGCCTCTGGGTTTGAGCCCCAGTACCAAAAAAATAAATAAATAAAAAATAGGGCTGGGGGTGTAGCTCAGAGGTAGAATGCCCCTGGGTTCAATCCCCAGTACCACAAAAGAAGAAAGTAAAACAAAATATACAAAATTGTATAGTCATAAAACTTCCATTCTGTGTTAGTATTCTTGGGGAACAAGACTTTAGACAAATCGAATTTTACAGAGTTTAACTGAGCGAAGAATCCTACACAACCCTGATCAGCAGACCTCAGAACTTGAAGGGGTTATGAAAACACCAGCCTGCGATGTGGCCAGGCACCATTTAAGGAAGGAAAACAGACGTGACATGATTGGTTGTATTGGCTGGATTGGTGGCAGCTCGGGAGCGCTTGCCTTATTTGAACATGGTGTGATCGGTGGTCCACCTGTGACTGACTGAAGCTTGGCTGCTGTGATTGGCTGAAATTCAGCGATGTCATGAAAGCCTACTCCTAAAATAGGCATCAGTTAGTTTACAGACCAAGTTAGGCTGCAGTTCCTTATGTAAGCACTCAAGTACAGATCCCCCCCCCCCCCCCGCCCTGGGCCAAACTGAAATGAACAGCAACTAGATCATTTACCATTCTATTAAGCTGCAAAACAACAGTAAAAATAGGCAAGAGAGCTTGGCGTGGTGGCGCACGCCTGTAACCCCACTACTTGGGAGGCTGAGACAGGAGGATTGCAGGATCAAGAACAGCCTCAGCAATGTAGTGAGACTCTCAGCAGCCTAGTGAGACCCTGTTTCAAAATAAAAAATAAAAAGGGATGCCGGGCGTGGTGGCACACGCTTGTAATCCCAGTACTTGGGAGGTTGAGACAGGAGGATCCGGGTTCGGGGCCAGCCTCAGCTACTTAGTGAGGCCCTCTGCAACTTAGTGAGACCCTGTTTCAAAATAAAGAATTAAAAAAAAGAGGGCTGGGGGTGTAGCTCGGAGGTAGAATGCTGGGTTCAATCTCCAGTACCGCCAAAAAGAAAAAAGATAGATATAGATATAGATACAGATGCAAGAGACTCATGCTGTTTAATTCCCATTTGGATTCTTTCTTTTTTTTTTTTTTTGCAGTACTGAGGATTGAACCCAGAAGCATTCTACCTCCGAGCTATACCCCCAGTCCTATTTTATATTCTTTATTTTGAAACAGGGCGTCACTAAGTAGCTGAGGCTGGCCGCACACCCAGATCCTCCAGTCTCAGCCTCCCAAGTACTGGGATTACAAGCGTGTGCCACCACGCCTGGCTCCCATTTGGAATATGTTTTCTTTTTTTATACACTTTTATTGGTGCACTGTAGTCTCACATCATAATGTAAATCATAATGATAGTGACACACATGCACACAGCACTTGGTAGGCTTTCCCCCGGCTCCCTCCCCCTCCCCCCTTTTCCATACAGGGTATTGAGATTGACATTGGTATTCTTGCATATGTACATAATGTCAATGGAAGTGATTCCTTCACTGGTCCTCCCTCTCCCCCTCCCCTTCCCCTAGACCACCTCCCTGGCGCCACTGGAGTTTCTCCTCCATTATCTGAAGTCCCTCCAGTATCCCGATGACTCCCTAGCTTCTGAATATGAAGGAAAACATATGACCCTTCACTTTCTGTGACTGGCTAATCTCACTTAGCATAACGTTCTCCAGGTCCATACATTTTCCTGCAAATGACATTATTTTGTTCTTATGGATTTCTGAGTAGAATTCCATTGTATGGATATCCCATAATATTGTAACCCATTCATCTGTTGATGGACACCTAGCTTGGTTCTATAATTTGGCTGTTGTGCCGGGCGTGGTGGCGCACGCTTGTAATCCCAGTACTTTGGGAGGCGGAGACCGGAGGATCCAGGTTCGCGGCCAGCCTCGGCTCTCTCTCTCTCTCTCTCTCTCTCTGCCTGTCTCTCTCTCTCTCTCTCTCTCTACTTAGTGAGGCCCTCCACAACTTTGTGAGACCCGGTTTCAAAATAAAGTATAAAAAATAGGGCCGGGGGCGTAGTGCGGAGGTAGAATGCCCCTGCGTTCAATCCCCGGTACCGCCAAAATAAATAAATAAATAAAATAAAATAAAAAATAAAATATATTTAATTTGGCTGTTGTAAATTGTGCTGCTATAAACATGGATATGCATATATTACTATGATTTCCTGATTTCAGTCCATTTGGAAAGATATCCAGGAGTGGTATAGCTGGATCATATGGTGAATCTAGTCCCAATTTTCTGAGGAATCTTCACACTGATCTCCATAGTAGCTGCACTAATTTGCAATCCCACCAATAGTGTAGAAGAGTTCCTATTTCCCCACATCCTCGCCAGCATTTATTGTTGTTTGACTTCTTGATGATTGCCATTCTGATTGGGGTTAGATGGAATCTCAGTGTAGTTTTGATTTGCATCTCCTTGATTGCTAATGATGTTGAACATTTTTTCATGTATTTATTTGCCATCTGTATCTTTTCTTTTGTGAAATGTCTATTTAGTTCAGTTGCTCATTTCATGATTGGGTTTTTCTTTTTTAGTGTTGAGTCTTTTAAGTACTTTGTATATGCTAGATATTAGTCCTCTATCAGAGGAATGGCTGGCAAAGATCTCCTCCTGTTCTGTAGGCTCTCTCTTTAGACTTTTTTTTGTGTGTGTGGTACTGGGGATTGAACCCAAGGGTATTCTACCTATGAGCTACACCCCCAGCCCCCAGTATTTCTTATTTGGAAACAGTGTCTCACTAAATTGCCAAGGGTGGCTGCGAACCTGCGATCCTCCTGTCTCAGCCTCCCAAGTACTGGGATTACAAGCATGAGCCACCACATCCGACTTCTTTAGACTCTTGATGGCTTCCTTTGATGAGCAGAAGCTTTTTAGTTTGATGCCAACCCATTTATTAATTCCTGTTTTAATCCCCAGTACCACATCCCTCAAAAAGAAGAATAAATATAGATGTAGATATAGATGCAAGAGACTCATGCTGTTTAAATCCTACTTGGAATATGTTTTCTTTTCTTTTTTTCAGATTTTTACCAGAAGAATGCAAAAGAAAAGTAATTCAGAGCTGGGAATGGTGGCGCACACTCATAATCCCAGTACTTGGGAGGCTGAGATAGGAGGATATGGGTTCACGGCCAGCCTCAGCTACTTAGTGAGGCCTCTGCAACTTACTGAGACCGTTTCAAAATAAAGAATAAAAAATAGGGCTGGGGGTGTAGCTCGGAGGTAGAATGCCCCTGAGTTCAATCCCTGGTACCACAAAATAAAATTAAATTAAAATAAAAAATAAAAATAAAATAGGTCTGGGGGTATAGCTCAGAAGTAGAGTGCCCCTGGGTTCAAACCCCAGTACCACACACAAACAAAATAAAATAAAAGGGCTGGGGTTTAGTTCAGAGGTAAAATGCCCCTGAGTTCAATCCCTAGTACAAAAAAAAAAAAAAGGATTTTAATCCTTTAGAACCCAGAGTCACATCCAGCAGGATTCAAATCCCAGCTTTGGTAAGTGTGTGTAGTTCTAAGTACTCAGGAGACAAGGCAGAAAGATCCCTTGAGTCCAGGAGTTCAAGAGCAGCCTGGAGCCTGGCGTGGTGGCACACGCTTGTAATCCCAGTACTTGGGAGGCTGAAACAGGAAGATCACAAGTTCGAGGTCAGCCTCAGCAAGTAATGAGACTATTATCAACCTAGTGAGACCTTGTTTCAAAATAAAAATTTAAAAATAGGACTAGGGTGTACCTCAGAGGTAAAATGCCCCAGGGTTCAATTCCCAGTACCACACACACAATAAAAGAGCAGCTTGGGCAACATAATAAGACTTCCTTCCTTCCTTCCTTTCTTCCTTCCTTCCTTCCTTACTTCCTTATTTCCTTCTCTCTCTCTTACCTTTCTTTTTCCTGTGGTACTGGGGATTAAATCCAGGGTGTTCTACCTCTGAGTTACCGCCTCACCCAGCCATATTTTATTTTTTATTTTGAAACAGGGTCTCAGTAAGATGCAGAGGGCCTTGCTAAGTTGCTGAGGCTGGTCTTGAACCTGTGATCATCCTGTCTCAGCCTCCCAAGTACTGGGATTACAAGTGTGCGGCACCACACCTGGCCACAAGACCCCATTTCAAACAAAAACATATCCTGCTTTGTCATTTACTGTTAATTTCTGCCTTTTGTTCTTGGAATTTTGGCTTCTTTATCTGAAAAATGGGAATAATTTATTTTTGAGCTATTTTAGAGCTCTTATAAGGAGTAGAACACATAAAAGCATAAAACAAAGTATGTCATGATGGATAGGAGAAAGTAAACTCTTATTAAATTGAAGTAGTATTTGTACATTTATTTCCCTGTAAATATGAACTGGCCAGGGCCTTGGAATTATTCTTTGTGTTTGTGTGTGTGTGTGTGTGTGTGTGTGTGTGTGTGTGTATGTGTGTGTGTCACTAGGGATAGAACCCAGAGGCATTCTACCTCCGAGCTATACCCACAGCCCTATTTTATTTTTATTTTGAACCAGGGTCTTGCTAGGTTGATTAGAGTCTTGCTATTTGCTGAGGCTATCCTTGAACCCATGATCCTCCTGTCTCAGCCTCCCAAGTACTAGGATTATAAGTGTCTGTGACCACACCCAGCTTGGAATTATCCTTAGTTAGGAATTTAGACATAAGATGGGAAGGATAAGAATTCCCCCAAAGCCCCCCTTCTCCCTTAGTTGTTAATAAGCCAACAGCTTGGAAGATGAAAGACAGGCCAGACCCCCTTGAATTTTAACAGAGCTGCTCCCTTCCTAGACTGTCCTGGAGACAGAACAGGCAGGGACTCTCCCTAATGTAAACAAGGCAGAGTCTCCCTAGGCCATTTACAAGAGTTGAGGAAGATGAAGGGGGAGATAACATATGGGCTAATGCTTTTCTTTTCTGCTTTTGTATCTGGTTTACGCTGGGTGTAATAAATCTCACGTTTTCTGCTCCCTCCCCTCCACAATTAAGTGACCAAATGTATAAGAAACCTGGAATTTCTATGTTCTGGGCCAGATCCGAAGCTTTTCCTCTCTGAGCATTCACCAGTGCATAAAGAAACCTGCTTTCCACTCCGGCCACTGACTCCTGTTTTCGGGGGGGCGGGGGTTCCCGGTTTTCTTGGAACATTTTGGCGAGCCAGCCAGGAGCCACTGTTGGGCCAGTCTGGTCTCACAGACAGCACCCAGGGCGTTTTGCCTCCTCCAGTCTGTGTTTTGGGAGTCAGCCTTCCCCATCCCAGATGTCGACCCACTGAGCACACCAGAGGCCTCTTTGCTACTGTGTGTGGGGCCTCTCCTGGAGTTGGTCAACTCTGGGGCTAACAGTCACTGAGGTCTTAGGCCAAAGAAGGAAAAGGTCATTATCCATCTGTGCCAACTGAGAGGTTGTATCTGTATGTGAAAATGGGAACTGCCTGGCTCCCTGTCTCCATAGACCAGCAGCTGTGTGTATATGGGGAAAGGTACCTCAGCCCTGCTCACTTCCCCCACATTCTCCCTGCTGCAGGTTCAGTGGCTAAAGAGGTGGAGACAGCCAGTAATTTGCCCCCTCTGTGGGAAACCCTAGACTGGGAAAAGTCTCTCCCTTTAAGATTCATTTGGCTGAAAAAACACAAGTTTCCAAGGGAAAGGCAAATTACACTACCTCATTTGTAAGAAAAAAAAGTGCAAACTGTTTGATGGGCAAAAGTGGGTGGAAAAAAGACCCCTTGGAAGCCGGGCGTGGTGGCGCATGCTTGTAATCCCAGTACTTGGGAGGCTGAGACCAGAGGATCCGGGTTCGTGGCCAGCCTCAGCTACTTAGTGAGGCCCTCCGCAACTTCATGAGACCCGGTTTCAAAATAAAGTATAAAAGAAAAGAGGGCCGGGGGTGTAGCTCGGAGGTAGAATGCCCCTGGGTTCAATCCCCGGTACCACACATACACAAAAAAAGACCCTTTGGTGTGGCAGGAAAGAGAACAAAAAAAAGCATTCCACCACCCCAAATTTAATATGCAAGAGAAGGGAGGTGTCGCTTTAAAGCCACTCCTCTGGGCCCACCTATATCTTGCCTCTGGAAGGGGTAAGCGGCCCCTCCTGTTATGGTGGGAGCAGCGCTGTGGGCTCATTCCCTTCAATTCAGATCAGATTTTCTAAAGGGGTATTAAAACTAACAGGCGACTTGGTTGAAGCTTAACAAGTTTTATTACAAAGTTAGTAGGAAATAGAAAAGAGAAGAGAAAAAAGCAGAGTGCTGGAAGACACACTGGAGAGCCCAAAAGTGGAACTCTGCCCTCCCTCGGACCCTGGCGCCTTAAATACACTTTTCACATTATATGTTTTTATCAGAGTTACCAAGGCAATGATCTAGCAATTTATTTCTTAGGCATAATTTATTCCTTAGGCAGGTGGTACCTTCTAGTCTACTAAGTGCACTTACTAAGTGCAGAGGTCAATAATCTACCTTGTTTTTACCCCTATTGTATCGGGCTGTATTGGTTGTCTACCAACTATGAGCACTTTGATGTAACACATGGAGTTTGCCTTTCTCGCACTGGGGCCGAGTCACAAAAAATAGGAGGGAAACAGAGGCACTGATTACAGCCAGTGTGGCTGTGTGCAATCTCTAAGAGCAAGGCATAAGGCCCTTACTATCTTTACAGTTTTAAAATGTGCTAGGCAGAGTCACTGTGATCTTAGGGCTAAAGGCCTTAACTGTCTCTATGGTGCTCTTAAGTCTATACGTGCTTCTAAAACTAGAGGCTTTAATTGTCTTTACATTCTTACTATGGGTTAATCATTTAGAACAAAGGGTCAGAAAAGAAGGTAGGGAACTCTTAGAATGTAACAGAGCCACCGCCTCTCCCTGCCTGAATGACTGCCCTTTACATTTTATTAGAAATTAATACCGGAGCAATTTTCTAGTACCAGCACACCTCCCATGGTGTGATTGATAACATCTCACACCTAGGCCTCTAATGCTGCTGGTCAAACTCACAAAGAACTTCTGCCCTGGTTGTATAGGTGCTTAAGTTTAAGTGTTTCTTGTAAAAGCCTGTAAGATAATTATATTTTCTAATGTGGTTTGTTCTCTTACATTCTAAAGCCTATTCTAAGATTCTAGGGCTATGCATTCTAACCCCTCTCTGGTAAGAAGAAGAAAAAAAAGAGCCTTCTTAAGCAAGCACCTATACAAATTACAGCTGGATACAGTAACTATGGCTATTTCAGTTTTTTAACTCATGGATTTTTACAAATTCATCTGGGTTTGAGTGCATATATTTTCTGTTCTGATTTATTTTTGTTTTGTCTAACTAGAGGCTTTCTGGGTCTCTATCCTTTTGTTATTTTCTCCTGCTGTCTTTACTCAGCAGCTATTCAAGTGTTAATTCTCTGTTTGGTATCCTAAGAAAGGGGATAAACAGTGGTGGTGATTAGTGTATTTGCCTACCATGGGGAGACAAAGTGGCCACCTGAATAAATTTGATTAAGTGTCACCCATGCCTAGCAGGCTAGCCAAGCATTGCCAACTGTACAAGTTTTCCCCCTGTCTGTGTCATACAATAAAATCTGTGACATGATATGTTTTGGTTTCTGGAAGCTCTAGATCTAGCTTCATTCTGGGCAATATATATCTGAAATCTATTTTCCCCTACCTGTTGATGTTGTTTGTTGTGTTATGTGTGTAATATTTCTGTATATTCTCTACATGGTACCACAAATTTGCATATTAATAAATGAGGGCTCATACAATTTAAAAAACATAAAAGCAAATGCCTCTGAGTTCACATTGTCACAGGAAAACATGATAATTCCATGGGGAGTCCTGAGGAGACCCAGGTTTGGAGATGGGAAACTCACCTCAGGACCCTTGGGGTCCTTGGCTTCCATGTAGAAAAGAATTTCAGCATGCACCAGTCAGAGACAAAGACAGAGGTTTTATTAAGGAAAAGTGCAGATACACATTCAAGGGAGAATGCGGGTAACCTCAAGAGTGTGAGAGGCCCTTGGGATATTTGCAATCCTTTTCTTATAGGGGACCTCAAGAGGGGGGTTGCTATGAGCACATGGCAGGGATAGGGTATCATGGGATAGCCGGTCTCCTTTCTTTGAATTTTCAGGTTCTTGCCATATCATTGGTAGGTGCTGGGCTTGACAATAGGTGAGACTTCATTGGGGGATTTTTTCCTCCCCCATTTAAAAGGCTATCAGCAGCCAGATGTGGTGGCATGCACCTGTAAGCCCAGTATGTGGGAGGCTGAGGCAGGAGAATCTCAGGTTCTAGGCCAAACTAAGCAACTTAGAAAGGTCCCTCAGCAACTGAGGGAGATGCTATTTCAAAATAAAAAATAAAAGAGGGCTGGGGATGTAGCTTGTAGGTAGAATGCCTCTGGGTTCAATCCCCAGTACCAAAAAAAAAAAAAAAAATGGCAGCCGGGTGTGGTGGCACACGCTTGTAATCCCAGTACTTGGGAGGCTGAGACAGGAGGATCCGGGTTCATGGCCAGCCTCAGCTACTTAGTGAGGCTCTCTGCAACTTAGTGAGACCCTGTTTCAAAATAAAGAATAAAAAGTAGGGCTGGGGGTGTAGCCTGAAGGTAGAATGCCCCTGGGTTCAATCCCCAGTACCGCAAAAAAAAAATAATAATAATAATTGGACTAGGTCTTGTCCTCATTGGAGCAGTGTCTGGTGCACCACCAGTCCTCAAAGGTGGACAGTTAATGTAAAAGAGATGACCCCATCGTAAGGAGGTGTTTATGTGATGCTAGGGGGGGTGGTAAACGCTGTGCTTTTGTACTGGGTAACACTGCCCTTGATGGAACCATTACTTGAGCCTTAAAGTGACTGACCACTGTGGCTGATAATTTGGCAGAAAACTCTGGAGTTAACAACCCTTTTGGCAATATCCTCCAAAAATGGTTCAGAAACTGGAAAACTTTATTTGCCTAAGTCTTAACTTCCTTAATAGCGGTAACGGTAGTTTTCATCCTGGTTGGATGCTGCCTCATACCATGTATCATGGGGTTAATCCAGTGAGTAATAAAAACCTCAATAGCTAAAAGGGACCCATCCCCATATGCCACCCTTATGGCTCTGACTGAAAGTAATCTCGAAAATTGAGAACTTCTTGTTAAATATATTGAGAATTCTCAAAGGGGGGAATAGGGCAGGAGAACTGGCCAGGGCCTTGGAATTATTCTTAGGAATTTAGACATAAGATGGGAAGAATAAGAATTCCTCCACAGCCCACCTTCTCCCTTAGTTGTTAGTAAGCCGACAGCTCGGAAGATGAAAGACAGGCCCAACCCCCTTGAGTGTAAACAGAGCAGCTCCCTCTGTAGATGTCCTCCTGGAGACAGACTGGGTAGGGGCTCCCCCTAAAGTAAACAAGGAGCTGGGCACGGTGGCACACGCTTGTAATTCTAGTACTTGGGAGGCTGAAACAGGTGGATCACAGGTTTGTGGCCAGCCTCAACTACTTAGTGAGGCCCTCTGCAACTTAGTGAAACCCTGTTTCAAAATAAAGAATAATAGGGCTTGGGGTGTAGCTCAGAGGTCAAATGCTCTTGGGTTCAATCCCCAGTACTGGAAAAAAAGAAGTATTAAAGTAAACAAGGCAGAGTCTCTCTAGGCCATTTGCAAAATAAGAGACAGCCATAGGGACAGGGAGATAATATATGGGCTAACGCTTTCTGCTTTTCTGCTATCTGGCTTACTCTAGGTGTAATAAATCTTACACTTCCCCTCCCCTCCGCAATTAAGTGATCAAATGTATAAAAACCTGGAATTTCTTTGTTCGGGGCCAGATCTGAAGGATTTGCTTTCTGAGCCTTCACTAGTGAATAAAGAAACCTGCTTTCCACTCCAGCCACTGTCTCCTGTTTTCAGGGTCCCAGTTTTCCTGTAACATTAGGATACTAGATATATTTGCAGTCAAGTGAAAACTGCCTGTGAGGTACATAAGACAGATGGTTATTGTCTTAGTCTGTGCTTGTTGCTATAACAAAATAGCTGAGACTAGATAACTTGCAAACAGTAGAAGTTTCTTATAGTTGGGAGGACGGGAGGTCCCAGGTCAAGGCACTTGCAGGTTTGGTGTCTGGTGAGGGTCCAGTGGCTTCTTCCAAGATGGCGCCTTGTTGCTACGTTCTAGAAGATGTAGGCTATGTCCTCCCGTGGAAGAGGAGACGCAAGGCAAAAAAGGGCCTAGCTAGTTTCTTCCAGCCGTTTTGTAAGGTTACTAACAACATTCCTGAGGACTCTCCCTCAAGGCTCAATCGCTTCCTAAAGGTCCTACTTCCTGTGTGTGTATGTGTGTGGGGTTACTGGGTCTTGAACACAGAGGTGGTCTACCACTGAGCTACACCCCCAGTCCCTTTTTCATATTTTTGGTACTGGGGATTGAACTCAGGGGAAGTCTAACTGCACTCCATCCACAGTCCTTTTTATTTTGAAACAATCTCACTAGGTTGCTGAGGGCCTTGATAGATTGCCGAGGCTGGCCTCGAACCTGTGATCCTCCTGTTTCACCATTCCAAATACTGGGATTACAGGTGTGTTCCATCATACTCAACTCCCCCAGCCCTTTTTAAAAATACTTTAATTTTGTGTGTGTGGTACTGGAGATTAAATCGGGGGGCAATCTACCTCCAAGCTATACTCTCAGTTCTATTTTTTAATTTATTTATGTATTTATTTATTAATTTGGTGGTGCTGGGGATGGAACCCAGGGGCATTCTACCTCTGAGCTATATCCCCAGCCCTATTTTATTTATTTTTTATTTGGAAATTGGGTCTCACTAAGTTGCTGACAGCCTCATTAAGTCACTGAGGCTGGCTTCAAACCTGGGATCCTCCTATCTCAGCCTCCCATGTAATAGGACTACAGGCGTGCACCACCACACCTGACATTTATTTTTTTAATTGATTTATTTATTTAATGGTGCTGGGGATTGAACCCAGGGACATTCTGAGCTACATCCCCAGCCATTAAGTAACAGCATGCTGGCCTGAGACGGGAGGATTGCGGCCCTACCTCATTGGTGATTAACTTTGTGTATGTGTGTGTAGTATTGGCGATTGAACCCAAGTACTGGGATTATAGGTGTGCACCACCACGCCCAGCTGGTAATTAACTTTTCTTCATGTGTGTGTGTGGTACTGGAGATTGAACACAGAGGCATTCTATTGCCAAGCTACACCTAGCCCTATTTTTTATTTTTATTTTGAAACAGGGTCTCGCTAGGTTGATAAGAATCTCACTACTTACTGAGGCTGGCTGTGAACCCGCAATCCTCCTGTTTCAACCTCCCAAGTAGCCTGCACTACCATGCCCAGCTTATTTTATTTATTTAATTTTATTTTTTGTGGTAATGGGAATTGAACCCAGAGGCATTCTATGTCTGAGCTAAACTCCCAGCCCTATTTTATTTTCAGTTTAAAACAGGGTCTCACTACGTTGATGAGAGTCTCACTACTTGCTGAGGCTGCCCTCCAACCTTCGATCGTCCTGTCTCAGTCTCCCAAGTACTGGGATTACATGCTTGTGCCACCACACCCAGCAGAATTTTTTATTTTAAAAACTACAGTCAAGCTGGGCATGGGCCTGTAATCTCGGTGCTTGGGAGACAGAGACAGGAGGATCACAGGTTCAAGACCAGCTGCAACATTTTAGTGAGACTCTCAGCAACCTAGTGAGATCCTGTTTCAAAACAAAACACAGGGCCGGGTGTGGTGGCGCACTCTTGTAATCCCAGTACTTTGGGAGGCAGAGACCGGAGGATCCGGGTTCGCAGCCAGCCTCAGCTCTCTCTCTCTCTCTCTCTCTCTCTCCCCCTGTCTCTCTCTCTCTACTTAGTGAGGCCCTCTGCAACTTCGTGAGACCCGGTTTCAAAATAAAGTATAAAAAATAGGGCCAGGGGTGTAGTGCGGAGGTAGAACGCCCCCAGGTTCAATCCCCGGTACCGCAAAACAAAAACAAAAACAAAAACAAAAACAAAAACAAAACAAAACAAAACAAAACAAAACACAGGGATGGCGGTGTAGCTCAGAGGTAGAATGCCTCTGGGTTCAAACCCCAGAACCACACACACAAAAAAAGAGAAACTCTGAGCTGCCCTCAAACCTGCGATCCTCCTGTATCAGCCTCCCAGTCCTCCTGTATCAGCCTCCCAAGTATACTGGGATTATACGCCTGTGCCACCACGCCCAACTGAATTTTTTATTTTATAACTACAATCATGCCAGGCATTTGTTTAACAATAACATCATCCCTACCCTTTTTCCACAACTGAGTTTTTTGTTTTGTATTGTTTTGTGGTGCTGGGGATTGAACCCAGGGGCATTCTACCTCCAAGCTATACCCCCAGCCCTATATTTATTCTTTTTTATTTATTTATTTTTTTGGCGGTACTGAGGATTGAACCCAGGGGCATTCTACCTCCAAACTACACCCCCAGCCCTATTTTTTATTCTTTATTTTGAAACAGGGTCTCACTAAGTTGCAGAGGGCTTCACTAAGTAGCTGAGGCTGGTCACAAACTTCCGATTCTCCTGTATCAGCCTCCCAAGTACTGGGATTACAAGCTTGTGCCACCATGCCCAGCTACACAACTGAGTTTTAATTATGTCAAAGAAATAAAATCAATGCTTAGAATAGGGTTGAGTAGAACACACATAAATTTTGTTTGTTTGTTACACTGGGATTGAACCAAAGCATCTTACCTCAGACCTACAACCCCAGCCCTTTTTATTTTACTTTATTTCTTGGCCCTTTTTATTTTGAAATAGGATCTCACTAGGTTGTTATGGTTCTCAGCAAGTTTCTGAGGCTGGCCTCCAACCCGCAATCCTCCTGTTTCAGCCTCCCAAGTACTGAGATTACAGGTATGAGCCACCATTCCCAACTAACTCTTGAATTTTGTAATATAGAAATAGTATCAAAGAATTACATTTTAGCTGGCATGGTGATGCATGCCTGTAATCCCAGTACTTGGCAAGCTAAAATAGGAGGACTGCAGGTTGGAAGCCAGCCTCAGCAATTTAGTGAGACCCTGTTTCAGAAAAAAAAATAAATAAATAGGGCTGAGGGTATAGTTTTGAGCTACATTTTCTGCATTTTTAATGCCCATTTCTTCTGGGCGTGGTGGTGCATGCTTATAATCCCAGTACTTGGGAGGTTGAGACCAGAGGATTGCAGGTTCAAAGCCAGCCTCAGCAATTTAGTAAGGCTCTCAGCAACTTAGTGAGACCCTGTTTCCAAATAAAAAATAAAACAGGGCCAGGCATGGTGGCACACGCCTGTAATCCCAGTACTTGGGAAGCTAAGATAGGAGGATCGCAGGTTCATGGCCAGCCTCAGCTACTTAGTGAGGCCCTCTGCAACTTAGTGAGACCCTGTTTCAAAATAAAGAATAAAAAGTAGAGCTGGGGGTGTAGCTCGGAGGTAGAATGCCCTTGGGTTCCATCCCCAGTACCGCAAAAATAAAAAATAAAATAGGACTGGGGGTTTAGCTCGGAGGTAGTATGCCCCTGGGTTCCATCCCCAGTACCACAAAATAAATAAATAGGGTCCATTTCTGTAGGAATTTTACTTACATACATGCTCACCCAAAGTATGTGAGATATTACATTCCATTTGGAATACTAGAATGTCTTCATAAGTCAATTTTAAAAACCAATTTATTTTTAAATCAAAGTTCATTTGGAATAGCAATTTGTCTTCGGCCATACCACCCTGAACATACCCGATCTCGTCTGGAATAGCAATTAATTATGGCTTAAAATTCTGGCAACAGATAACTTTATTGTCCGAAGCTAGTAAACCGTCCTCAACACTGAAACAGGTATGCTTGGCATAGGCAGTCCGTGGTCTGGGACAGGTGAGGATGCCGGATGGAAGTTTCCAAAAGGACATTAAGTACTTGTGCTTTTATAAAGTCGGTGGTAAATCTGTAGAAACATTGTTGAGTTCTGAAACGAAAAAGGCAATTTTCATTTGAGATGATACTTAAAAACATGATAATCTAAAGGGGGACAAGAACGCCGGGCGTGGTGGCGCACGCTTGTAATCCCAGTACTTTGGGAGGTGGAGACCGGAGGATCCGGGTTCACGGCCAGCCTCAGCTCTCTCTCTCTCTCTCTCTCTCTCTCTCTCCCTATCTCTCTCTCTCTCTACCTAGTGAGGCCCTCCACAACTTCGTGAGACCCGGTTTCAAAATAAAGTATAAAAAATAGGGCCGGGGGCGTAGCGCGGAGGTAGAACTCCCCTGCATTCAATCCCCGGTACCGCAAAAAATAAATAAATAAATAAATAAATAAATAAATAAAGGGGGACAAGAAAACTGGGTAGCTGCGGATTCTCATTTCTCTCTGCCAATACTTTTATTTATTTATTTATTTATTTGCGGTACCGGGGATTGAACCCAGGGGCATTCTACCTCTGAGCTACACCCCCAGCCCTATTTTTTATTTTTTATTTTGAAACAGGGTCTCACTAAGTTGCGGAGGCCTCACTAAGTAGCTGAGGTTGGCCACGAACCCGGATCCTCCTGTCTCACCCTCCCAAATACTGGGATTACAAGTGTGTGCCAACACGCCCAGCTCCGTCTCTCTGCCAATACTTTTTTTTTCTGCCAATACTTTTAAATGGAGAACTAACCCAAAGACTGATCTAGTATATTATAGCTTAAATTACGATTAATAGGCATAAGAAAAAGGCTCACTAAGCCGGGCATGGTGGCACACGCTTGTAATCCCAGTAGTTGGGAGGCGGAGACAGGAGGATCTGGGTTCGCGGCCAGCCTCAGCTACTTAGTGAGGCCCTCCGCAACTTAGTGAGACCCAGTTTCAAAATAAAGGATAAAAAATAGGGCCCGGGGTGTAGCTCGGAGGTAGAAAGCCCCTGGGTTCAATCCCCAGTACCGCAAAAAAAAAAAAAAAAGGCTCACTAATAACTTTAATTTGGAGAGAAAGCTTTTTGTGTTTGTGTGTGTGTGGTACTGGGGATTGAACCTGGGGACATTCTACCTCCGAGCTACATCCCCAGCCCTGTTTTATTTTTTAATTTTGAAACAGGTCTTGCTAGGTAATGACAGTCTCACTACTTGCTGAGGCTATCCTTGAACCTGTGATCCTCCTGTCTCAGCCTCCCAAGCACTGGGATTACAAGCATGTGCCACCACTCTCAGCTTATTTTAATTTTTTAAACAGGGTTTGTTAGGTTTCTGAGAGTCTCACTACTTGCTGAGGCTTCCCATGAACCTGCGATCCTCCTGTCTCAGCCTCACAAGTACTGGGATTACAGGCATGGACCACAACGCCCAGCTTAAAAATAATATTTTTAAAAGTATTTCATGAGCCGGGCATGGTGGCATATGCTTGTAATCCCCGTACTTGTGAGGCAGAAACCGGAGGATCCAGGTTCACGGCCAGCCTCAGCTACTTAGTGAGGCCCTTGGCAACTTAGTGAGACCCTGTTTCCAAATAAAGAATAAAAAATAGGTCTGGGGATGTAGCTCAGAGGTAGAATGCCCCTGGGTTCAACCCCCAGTACCACACAAAAAAAGTATTTCATGAAAAATACAGCAATTTATATTATTGCAAGATGAAGACCCATGGGAACGATACTTTGGTTATGAACTGTTGCTAACACCTAAGAGGTTATAACTTAATGAGAGAGACCTTAGCAATTCCCTCAGCAATTCATCTCTATTATTGGCCTATGGCTATATAATGGGCCACAAGCAGAATTGGAAACAATGAACACAACTCAACCCGGTTTAAAATGCCTTCAAAGGGGTTCCCAAATGCTTACAGGACTAAGGGTACTCACTGGGAATTTACCATCTAGCCCCATTTCAAGTCTCTAACTTTACCTTTCGACTTTCCATATTCCTTTCTCTCTCTCCAAGCTCCAAGTCTCAATCATCCTTGACTAGCCTCAGGGCTATATTCTTTTCCAGATGTGTTCCCAACAAGCCAAAAACTGGTTCATCCCCACTACAGCAAAACATCAAACAAACAAACAGACAAACATAAGTCTCAGATTGTATTTTTTTTTTTTGTTTTTTGCGGTACCGGGGATTGAACCCAGGGGTGTTCTACCTCCGTACTACATCCCCGGCCCTATTTTTTTATACTTTATTTTGAAACCGGGTCTCACGAAGTTGCGGAGGGCCTCACTAAGTAGAGAGAGACAGACAGAGAGAGAGAGAGAGAGAGAGAGAGAGCGGAGGCTGGCCGTGAACCCGGATCCTCCGGTCTCCGCCTCCCAAAGTACTGGGATTACAAGTGTGCACCACCACGCCCGGCTCAGATTGTATTTTTTATTAGAATCCAAGTGGTCAAAGCCAGGCATGGTGGCGCACACCTGTAATCCCAGTACTTGGGAGTCTGAGACAGGAGGATCACAGGTTTGAGAACAACCTCAACAACTTAGTGAGGCCCTCATCAACTTAGCAAGACGCTGTTTCAAAATAAATAATAAAACAGGGCTGGAGATGTAGCCCAGAGGTAGAATGCCCTGGGTTCCGTCCCAGTACCCCCCACCCCCAACACACAAACAGAATCCAACTGGTCAAAGTTGTACAAAACCAAAATAGCCAAAATGTTTGGCTCCTAAAGACTATCTATAGAATACCTTTGTATATATATGTCCTCTTAAAGGAGAGTTGGAAGCCTGGCCTGGTGGTACACACGTGTAATCCCAGTACTTGGGAGACTGAGACAGGAGGATGGAAGATTTAAGACCAGCCTCAGCAACTTAGCAAGACTCTTGGCAACCTAGCAAGACCCTGTTTTAAAGCAAAAAATAACAAAGGAACTGGAGGCAGTAGAATGCCTCTGGGTTCAACCTCCAGTAACACACACACACACACACACACACACACACACACACAGGAGAGTTCGAGAAAAATATAAGGAAATAACAAATTTGACTTCTACCTACTATTCAGCTATTTCCCTTACAAGAGTGAAACTAACCAATATGAAAATGAAATATGGATTATTTTCCTGGATAGTATGTTTAGTATATTGGTAGGGTTTTTTTTTCCTTTTTTCTTTTTGTGGTACTGGTGATTCAACCCAGGGGCATTCTACCAGCCCTATTTTATTTTTTATTTTGAAACGATGTCTTGCTAGGTTGCTGAGGGCCTCTCTAAGTTGCTGAGGCTGTTCTTGAACCTGACATCCTCCTGTCTCAGCCTCCCAAGTACTGGGATTACAGGTGTGCGCCACCACGCCCGGTGTGTTGGTACAGTTTAAACAAGGGGCCAGGTGTAGTGGTGCACACCTGTAATCCCAATCCAGGAGCTGAGGCAGGCCACCCTGGTCAATTTAGGGAGACCCTGTCTCAAAAAGATGGGGGGAAGCTGGGCGTGGGGGCGCATGCTTGTAATCCCAGTACTTGGGAGGCTGAGACTGGAGGATCGCAGGTTCGCGGCCAGCCTCACTACTTGATGAGGCCCTCCGCAACTTGGTGAGACCCTGTTTCAAAATAAAGAATAAAAAAATAGGGCTGAGGGTGTAGCTCGGAGGTAGAATGCCCCTGGGTTCAATCCCCAGTACCTCAAAAAAAAAAAGATGGGGGGTCATGCTGGGGGTATAGCTCAGTAGTAAAGTCTCTTGGGTTCAATTCCCCAATACAAAACAAAAACAAAAACAAACAAACAAACAAAAAAAAAAAACAAAAGCAATGCTTTGTAAACAACAACGAGCTTACCCTGGAGCAAGTAGTTAACTTTCCTCCTATACCAGGAGCAGTTAACTTTTGGAGCAGGACTGGAGAGGAAAACACCAAGATATCATTCAGAGTAATGTTTATGGTTATAAAGCACTAAACCCACAGAGAAGCAGGGTCACCAATTCTGACCTTTGTGAATACAAAAGTTATCAAATTCTACCTGGGAGCTGGGCGCAGTGGCCCATGCCTGTAATCCCAGGATTTGGGAGGCTGAGATAGAAAGATGGAAGGTTTGAAGTCAGCCTCAGCAACTTAGCAAGGCTCTCAGCAACTTAGGGAGGCACTCTTTCCACATAAAAAATAAAACAGGACTGGGGTGTAGCTTGGAGGTAGAATGGACCCTGCGTTCAATCCCAAGCACCACACACACACACACACACACACACACAGACACACAAATTTCTAGCTGAGTGTGGTTTTTTCTTTTCTTTTGCGGTACTGGGGCATTCTGCCTCTGAGCTACACCCCCAGCCCTATTTTATTTATTTATTTATATATTTATTTATTTATTTATGTATGGTACTAGGGATGGAACCCAGGGGCATTCTACCTCCGAGCTACACCCCCAGCCCTATTTTTTTTTTATTCTTTATTTTGAAACAGGGTCTCACTAAGTTGCACAGGGCCTCACTAAGTAGCTGAGGCTGGCCGCAAACCCAGATCCTCCTGTCTCAGCCTCCCGAGTACTGGGATTACAAGCGTGCGCCACCACGCCCGACTTTATTATTTTTGTTTTTGAAACAGGGTCTCACTGGGTTGTTGAGAGTCTCACTACTTGGTGAAGCTGTCCTTGAACCTGCGATCCTCTGGTCTCAGCCTCCCAAGTACTGGGATTACAGGTGTGCGCTACCACATCCTGCACTAACTTAGTTTTGGGGGCTAGAGGAGTTCAGGAAGCCACCAAAATACAAACCTGGAAATTAAAGGGTAATGTAGGTGACTCTCTTCCGAAGGCACTTACTTGACAGAGGCCTAGGCAGCCGGATGCCTAGAATCTGGTCCCTTGTAGGTTAACTTTTTTTGATGGCTGCTGCCAAGGCTGGAGCACTGTCAGTGGGGCCGGACTTCACGGCCTCGGTGGCTGGACCTGCGGCCTTAGGATCAGGTGATGGGGTGACAGGGAGCTCCTGCTTTAGTTTCTCGCTGGAGAGTGGCAGAGACTCAAAAGTCTGAGCAGCTGGCATCTCAGGAATCGTTGGGACACTTGAGGTCTGACTTCTAGAACTCTCCTGGACTAAGGAGCTGATCTGGGAGAGTTGATAGATGTGAAACTCCGCCTGAAGGTCGGGGATAGACTGACAAGCCTGTGGGCCCACAGTCTGAAAAGACTGGTCAGACACAGGCTGCATCGCAGAGACCTGGGTCAGCGTCTGAACACTTGAAGTCGGAGTTTCCTGGGGCTGGCTCTGAGAGGCCGCAGGCACCAGCGGGTGGGTCTGAGTGGCCACCGCCTCCAGAGGCAGCAACAGGAGGCTCTGAGAGGCCTCCGACACCAGCGGTTGGCTCAGAGAGGCCACAGGCACCAGCAGGTGGCTCTGAGAGGACCTGGTGACCACGGACGCCCTCCCGGAGGCAGGAGTAACTGCAGTCTGGCTCGCAGAGGCCAAGGAAAGGACAATCTGGCTCCTGGCAGCAGGAGTGCAGACAGGCTGATGAGCAGAGACCACAGGCAGGCTCTTGCTCTGCAGGACGCTGGGAGGCAGCCGCAGGTCCAGCGGGGGCACTGCGAACTCAGGCGGCTCCAGAGGGGTGGCCCCGCCAGCTTCAGGGCCCAGGGAGCCAACTCGCTCTGAACTTTTGTGCTCTACAGGTTCGGGGCCCGGCGCCTCCTCATAGTCTTGGGCGTCGCTTTTCTCTGGGTCTTCGCCCTTGTCCTCCTCCATCTGACTTGTGACGGTCACGTTCTGAGATGTCGCCCTCCGCAAGTGGCGCCGCCGCCGCGGGCGTATGTGTACCAAGGAGTGGGAGATGCTCCCGAGGGTCCGGGAGAGGCGCTGGCTGAAGTTATGGCCCAGATAGTCCATCACGGAGCGGGAGGGCAGCGGGGAGTTCTTCCTCGAGGCGTCGTCGGGGTGCAGCTCGATGTTGCCGGTGTACCAGGAGATCCACCACAGGAGGCTGAAGAAGATGATGATGGAGCCCAGGTAGAGCAGCATGTCGTAGAAGTACACGTCGACGAAGACGCCGGTGAACAGCACCGCCACGCCCACCGTGTCGAAGAGGACGCCCAGCCAGAAGAAATGCCGGCAGCGGCCCACGTCGAACCGCCTCCCCGCCCTATCGCTGCTCTTTCTTGAAAGTTCCATGGCTCTCACGGTCGCCGCCGCCCAGTCCGCCAGAGGCCACCAGGCCCGCGGTGCAGCGGTGCAGCGGTGCAGCGGTGCAGCGGCGGGCCCGCCTCCGCCGGGTTCCCATGGCAACGCAAGGGGCGGGGCAGGCGGGGAGCTCAGGGCGCCACGCCCACCCAGAGGTGTGCGCATGCGCAGTGCTCCCGGCCGCCGCCCTCTGCGCTTGCGCAGTGTCCCCTCCCTGTCAGTCCCTAGAGATTTGGTCCCTGGCACGCTGCTGCCTTAAACGCTCTCCTGCTTGGAGTCCTGGAATGACTTATCCAGACCCTGGACCACAGCCCGGGCCTTGTTGCTTGATTTTTCCCTTTGAATGCAGAAGTGCTTACCTTAGGGTCTATTGTTAGGCAGATCTTAATTCTGGTTTTATCAGTCCGCCCCAAGCCATGACTGTTAAACTATTTGTGCTAGGTAATGGCTGACCGCCAGGTGACTTCTGTAGGGGCCGCCCTCTCCAGTTTCGTCCCTTTTGTTGTGTCCCTTTTGTTGAGCTGTCTGCCCAGACCCTCAATAGTTAGACCAAAAAGTGGGACTGATTTCCCACTACTCCCACATGAGAAACACAGGAAAAAAAATTGTCAAAAATAGAAAAACTGGTTCTTGTAAATAAGTGAAACTCTCAGCAACCCAGTGAGATGCTGTTCCAAAACCAAAAAATAGCCGGGCGTGGTGGCGCACGCTTGTAATCCCAGTGCTTAGGAGGCTGAGACGGGAGGATGGCAGGTTGGCAGCCAGCCTCAGCTACTTAGTGAGGCCCTCCGCAACTTAACGAGACCCTGTTGCAAAATTAAAGAATAAAAATAAAATATAGGGCTGGGGGTACAGCTTGGAGGTAGAATGCCCCTGGGTTCAATCCCCGGTACCACAAAAAAAGAAGAAAGAGAGAAAGAAAGAAAGAAAGAAAGAAAGAAAGAAGGAAGGAAGGAAGGAAGGAAGGAAGGAAGGAAGGGAAAGGAAGGGAAAGGAAAGGGAAGGGAAGGGAGAGAGAGAGAGAGAGAGAGAGAGAAAGAAAGAAAGAAAGAAAGAATAAAAAATAGTACTGGGGGTGTAGCTCAGAGGTAGAATGCCTCTGGGTTCAATCTCCAGTACTACAAAAAAAAAAAAAAAAGAAAGAATAAAAATAGTGCTGGGGGTGTAGTTCAGAGGTAGAATGCTTCTGGTTTCAATCCCCAGTACCGCAAAGCACATACATACATACATATATACATACATACGTAAAAGTAATAGGTAAAGAGACAGGGAAGGAAAGGAAGACTGTAGCTTTAAATCTAAAACGTCCAGGAAGGCCTGGCGTGGTGGCGCACGCTTGTAATCCCAATACTTGGGAGGCAGAGACTGGAGGATCCAGGTTCGAGGCCAGCCTCAGCTACTTAGTGAGGCCCTCCACAACTTCGTAAGACCCGGTTTCAAAATAAAGTATAAAAAAATAGGGCTGGGGGTGTAGCTCGGAGGTAGAATGCCCCTGGGTTCAATCCCCAGTACCACAAAAATAAATAAAAAATGAAAAGTCCAGGATCCTTATCTTCACTCTACTCTTCTGTTTCTCCTCAGGCAAACATCCCCAAAGGCCCACACCTTTAATCCTAATGGCCCATCTCCCCACCAAAAGTTTCTCAGATGTTTGGCAAGCAAAGGATCCATAAAGAAGGTCTGACACTTGGTCAATCTCAGGTGCCACCCAGCCACCACCCACTGATTAGATGTTAGGGACCCGAGGATTCTGAGAAAATTCCTGCTGTGCACCCCATCCCTCTCCACGGGGGTCTCCTATAAAAGAACTGTGAGACCCCAAAGTTCTCTCCCTCTCGAGATGGCCTGCATTCTCCCTTGAACGTGTATCCCCCACTTTCCTAAATAAACCTCTGTCTGTGTCTGACTGGCGCGTGCTAAAATTCTTTTCTGCCCTGGAAGCCAAGGACCTCACTGATCCCGAGTTCCTGAAGTGAACTCAATCCACCCTTCACCCCTGACAATAGCACACACTGTGATCCCAGTACATGGGAGGCTGAGACAGGAGGATCACAGCATCAAGAAGAGGCTCTCGGCAACTTAGCGAGACCCTCAGCAACCAAGCGAGACCCTGTTTCAAAACAAAAAAATAAAAAGGGCTGGGGGTATAGCTAGGAGGTAGAATGGTAACTGAAATTCCTTAAGTCACCTGTGTTACAGGACTGAGGTCATCCCTACTACTTCCTTCTGCCCACTTCTCTTGAAAGTGATGGGGATTGGGCTCGCATTGATTACTAATAGGTATCAATTGCTGATAGTGAGAACAAGCTCTCATACTCAGGCAGAACAATAAAATCCTTTTCTCTGTCTCTAAGTTGTCAGCCGAGAGCTGCAGCCAAGGTTGACCTTGGTCAGCTAAAAGTTGACTGTTAGCCTAGCTAGACACTGAATGGTACAAGCACAGACACATGCAATTAGAAAAGAATTATAGACTTTCACAACAGCTAAGACTAACAAGCTTCATGAAGCCCCTGACCTCGTTAACCAGGCAATACCTGTTAATCAGAGATATCTGACCTATCTGTATCTGTGAGGATGAAAAAATGGGCTAGCAGAAAAGGTTTAATTGGCTGATCTGCCCCTGCTTTTGGTGGGAAAAAGAAGACTATTGGTTAAGTGAGATAAGAAACAATAGATAATAATTCTTATAAAAATTGTGTATGTTCAAAGGCATCAGTGCCTTACTTTCAAGGCACTCCACTGCGTCTCCTCTGGCGTAGTGCTTGGCTTACTCTGTCCCCCGTTTCTCTCTGTAATAAAAAAAAAAACTTTGTTCAAGCTTGCAACAGTAGTTCTGGCTAACTTTTTCTAAACTAGCTAAGAACAAGAACCTGCGGCATCGCTCCAAACGCTCCAAATGGCGCCCAACGTGGGGCCATCTCGATGGTGGTTTTAAAGCCACTGCATCTTGAAGGTTGGTCAGCCTTCCCTAAAACGTGATCGAATCCTGGCGGATGACTGGGTTACCGGCACCAATGGGCTCTCCATGATCGTGGAGGACCCCCTGCCACCGCTTAGCTATGGCAGAACCTCCAAGGGAGGGAAAATCCTCTCTTAAATAGGGTAGGAGACAAGAAGGGACTCCAGACCCCCCTCAAGCTTACTATATGGACTAAGTGGCAACCAATCAGCGACTTGGGAACCTCATGCCCCTCAGGGTAACGGTTCATGTTGCCTTAAGTTCTCGTAAGTGAGGAGAGACTTGTGTCAAGGTCTATATTGGGGTTCTGGGGAAACCCATTATTGTCTGGCCCAATGAGTGCCCGTCGTTTCTGCCCCCATCAAAGATGGGACACTATGTTAAAAGACCTCTGGGAAATAGAACTTGGGGAGGATGCATGCCTTTTTATATGCCGGCTATGTCCTCAGAAAAGCCCATGCCCCTACCCGCGGCATCGCTCCAAACGGTAACAGAAAGTACCCTTGAAAGAAGAGCCCTGCACTCCCAAAGGCGCCTCTCTCACTGTGGGGGTGGCCCACATCTCTGTCTATGTCTCCAACTGGCTCTGCTGAAAATTCTTTCCCATCACCTAAGCCAAGCAAGCCAGTCCTAAGTTGTGTTCCCCTCTCTCCCCAACTGGAAACTGCCCTGGACCCTTCGTGGAATCAAGCCTTCTCCAGTGACAAACCCAGTTCCTCTCCCACTGCCAGCCAAGTGCTCCACCACTGAGCCGTAACCCCAGACCTAAAGCCAAACTCTTTTCTTTTTGGTGGTACTGGAGATTGAGCCCAGGGGCATTCTACCTCCAAGCTACACCCCCAGCCTTTTTTTTTTTTTTTGAAACAGGGTCTCCCTAAGTTGCTGAGAGTCTTTCTACATTGCTGAGGTTGGCCTTGAACCTGCGATCCTCCTATCTCATCCTCCCAAGTACTAGTATTACAGGTGTGCATCACCATGCCTGGCTAAACCAAACTTTTTAAGTGGCCAAGGGCCTGAGTAAGGTTGAGAAATGCTGCGATCCTGCATAAAAACACCTTTAGGAAGTTCATCTCAGGACAGGGCCCCAGAGAGATGATTGCAGGGGAGGGGAGGTCAAGGTGGTTTGTCCTAGTCACCTGGACTCCAGCCCACTCTCCCACCTTTCTTCCTCCTCCTCCTCCCCCCCTCCTCCTCTCTCTTTGTTTTTTGATACTGTCACGGGAAAACACAATATTTCTGAGCCAGGCGTGGTGGTGCACGCTTGTAATCTCAGTACTTGGGAGGCTGAGACAGGAGGATCGCAGGTTCTCAGCCAGCCTCAGCGACTTAGTGAAGCCCTCTACAACTTAGTGAGACCCTGTTTCAAAATAAAGAATAAAAAAAAGGGCTGGGGTGTAGCTTAGAGGTAGAATGCCCCTGGGTTCAATTCCCAGAACTCAAAAACAAAACAAAACACAATAATTCTGTGGGATTCTTGGCTTTCATGCCAAAAAGAATTTCAGCATGAGCCTGTCAGAGGCAAAGACAGAGGTTTATTAAGGAAAAGTGGGGATACACGCTCAAGGGAGAACGCGGGCCATCTTGAGAGTGTCAGAGGCCCTTGGTGTCTTTGCAATCCTTTTCTTATAGGGGACCTAGAGAAGGGGGTGGCTTGGGGCACATGGAGGGGTGTAGGACTGGATTTCCTCTTAATCTTCGGGTTCCTGGCATCATGGGTGGTGGGTGGCTGGTGTCTGATCTTGTCCCTCCTTATGGATCCTTTTTTTTTTTTTTTTTGCAGAACTGGGGATTGAACCCAGAGGCATTCTACCTCCAAGCTATACCCCCAGCCCTATTTTTTTATTCTTTATTCTGAAACAGGATCTCACTAAGTTGCGGAGGGCCTCACTAAGTAGCTGAGGCTGGCTGCAAACCTGGATCCTCTGGTCTCAGCCTCCCAAGTGCTGAGATTACAAGTGTGCGCCATCATGCCCGGTCTAGATTTTAAAACTATATTTTCCCTTTCCTTCCCAATTCATCTCCTTTCTACCTAATATTTTATTTCTTCTATCCTACCTCACTCCCAGCTATATTTTATATTTTATTTTGAAACAGGGCCTCACTAAGTAGCTGAGGCTGGCCATGAACCTGTGATCCTCCTATCTCAGCCTCCCAAGTACTGGGATTACAAGTGTGTGCCACCATGTCCGGCTTTGTGTGTGTGTGTGTGTGTGTGTGTGTGTGTGTGTGTGTGTAGTACTGGGGATACAACTCAGGGCCTCATGCATGCTAGGCAAGTGCTCTACCACTGAGCTACATCGCCATCCTTCTTTTTACTTTTTTCTTTCTTTCTTTTTTCTTTTTTTTTTTTTTCGGTACCAGGGATTGAACCCAGGGGCATTCTACCTCCGAGCTACACCCCCAGCCCTATTTTTTATTCTTTATTTTGAAACAGGGTCTCACTAGGTTATAGAGGGCCTCACTAAGTAGCTGAGGCTGGCCGCAAACCTGGATCCTCCTGTCTCAGCCTCCCAAGTACTGGGATGGCAAGCGTGTGCTACCACACCTGGCTTACTTTTTTATTTCTAGACAGAGTTTCACCAAGTTGCCAGTTTAGCCTCAAACTCGCGGTCTTCCTGCCTCAGCCTCCCAAGTAGCTGGGATCACAGGTGTGAACCACCACACCCAGCAACTGTACACCTCAAACGGGGGAGTTGTGTGTGTCAGTCAGTTTTTCATCTCTGTCACAAAATGCCTGAAAAAGAGCCGGGCGTGGTGGCGCACGCTTGTAATCCCAGTACTTTGGGAGGCGGAGACCGGAAGATCCAGGTTCACGACCAGCCTCAGCACTCTCTCTCCCTGTCTCTCTCTCTCTCTCTCTCTGTCTCTCTCCTTAGTGAGGCCCTCCACAACTTTGTGAGACCCGGTTTCAAAAATAAGGTATAAAAAATAGGGCCGGGGGTGTAGCGCGGAGGTAGAATGCCCCTGTGTTCAATCCCCGGTACCGCAAAAAAAAAAAAAGAGTAAAAAAAAATGCCTGAAAAAGGAATTTAAAGGAGGAAAAGATTTATTTGGGCTCATGGTTTCAGAGGTCTCAGTCCATGGCTGACTGGCTCCATTCATTCCAGGCTAGTGAAACAGACTCCCTCTGAAATGAAGGCCGACTTCCTCATACCGTGAATGAAAGCTCCAGAAGGTCTTAACTTCTGAACTTTTCCTGCACTTCCTCATACTGAGAGGAAAGGTTGAAAGACTGACTGCTTCCCCCTGGCCTGGTGGAAGCCAGGTATATTAAGACCCATGGTCCCCTGGCTAATTCAATCTGCAAATGCCTTTTGTCCCACATTACCACCTCTTTAAAAAGTTTTCCTTTAGCCGGGCATGGTGGCGCATGCCTGTAATCCCAGTACTTGGGAGGCTGAGACAGGAGGATCGCAGGTTCAAGGACAGCTTCAGCAAGTAGTGAGACTCTCATCAACTTAGTGAGACCCTGTTTCATAATAAAAAATAAAATAGGGCTGGGAGTGTAGCTCAGAGGTAGAATGCCCCTGGGTTAGAGCCAGGCGTGGTGGTGCACGCTTGTATTCCCAGTACTTGGGAGGCTGAGACCAGAGGATCCGTGTTCGCGGCTAGCCTGAGCTACTTAGTGAGGCCCTCCGCAACTTAGTGAGGCCCTCCACAACTTAGTGAGGGCCTCCGCAACTTAGTGAGACCCGGTTTCAAAATAAAGTATAAAAAATAGGGCCGGGGGTGTAGCTCGGAGGTAGAACGCCCCTGGGTTCCATCCCCGGTACCACACACACAAAAAAATAATAATAATAATCCCTGGCCAGGCATGGTGGCACACACTTGTATTCCCAGTACTTGGGAGGCTTAGACAGAAGGATTGCAGGTTCGCGACCAGCCTCAGCAACTTAGTGAGGCACTACCTAACTTAGTGAGACCCTGTTTCAAAATAAAAGACTAAAATAGGGCTGGGGGTGTGGCTCTGAGGTAGAATGCCCCTGGGTTCCATCCCCAGTGCCACAAAACAAAACAAACTCATCCCTGTAAAAAACATGAAATATTACGCAACTTTATATTGTGTGCTTTGTGTGACTTCAAATGCTCTTGTTCAAAGTCAGTTTTTGTAAACTTCATAATTCATCGCTGTGAATGGGAACAGTGTGATTGTAGAGTCCCTCCAAGAGCGCATTCAGTGAAAATGCTCTGAATTGTCTGGAGCAGTGGTGCACACCTATAATCCTAGTACTTGGGAGGCTGAGACAGGAGTATCTCCATTTAGTGAGATCCTCAGTAACTTAGTGAAACCTTGTTTCAAGATAAAAAATAAAAAATAAAAAGGGTGGTGGGTATAGCTCAGTGGTAGGATGCTCCTGGGTTTCCCAGTGCCAAAAAACAAAATCAAAAACAACTCTGAATTATCAAAAATTGCTTCTCTGTGATGGAAAGTGAGAGGAGGTAGAATAGTGAAGGGCAGACTTCAAACCCATGGCGTCGACTTCTCCCCGAGTATGGTACCATGGCCACATACCCGGCTTCGCTGTCACACTGCTGAGCCGCCGCCTTCTTTTTTGTAGTCCTGGGGATTGAACCCAGGAGTATTCTACCTCCAAACTACACCCCCAGCCCTATTTAATTTTTATTTCAAAACAGGGTATCACTGATGGGGATTGAGTTGGTATTGATTACTAATAAGAGTAGTATTAATTGCTAATAAGAATAGCTATACTTAGGCAAAACAATAAAATCCTTTTTCTCTGTCTCTGGGCTGTCAGCCAAAGCTACAGCCAAGGCTGACCTTGCCCGCTAATAGCTGCCTGCTAACTGACTGGTTGGTTGTCATAGCAACTAAAATAAGATGCAGAACACTGAATGCTAAAATTACAGACACCTGAACTTAGAAGAAAAGAATTACGCAGATCCCCCACAAAAGTTTAGACCAGGTTAAAAGATGAAAAAGCAGGCTACATTGACCCAATATTGATTACTAACAACATAAAAGTAGTTAAAGCCCAAAAGCCTTTATACTTAAAAAAAAGGCTACATTCCTGTGTCTTTCTTTTCCTTATTAGGAAAAGAAAGCTTTCAACATAAGAAAGTAACTGCTAGCAGATAGAGATAAGGGATGCTGAGACTTACCTAAGGACACAGATGGTCAGTACAGTCTTTAAACTTTAGGAGTTAGAATAAACAAAGAACAATGCAGGCTTTAAATGTCTACTGTGCAGCACCCCAACCTTGTTAACCAAGTGACACATTTTGATCAGTGATGTCAAACCTGTCTGTCCTTGTGAAGATGAACAAAGAAGGCTAACAAAAAGGCTTACACTGCCGAGATAACTGGCGGGCCAGCACCTGTTTTTTGGAGTGAAAAGAAGACTATTGGTTAGACAGGATAAGAGAGACAAGATAATAAATTCCTATATAAAGACTAGAATTTCGATGGAGTGTCTCTTCCCGAAGTGGTGCTTTCTTTGCTCTGTCCCCCCTTTCTGCCTGTAATAATAAAAACGTGCTCAAGCTTGCAGCAGTTCTGGCTTTTATTTCTATACTAGCCGAGAACAAGGACCCACTGCGACATCATCCCAAACTGTAACATCTCTACATTGCTGAGGGCCTTGCTAAGCTGCTGAGGCTGGCTGCAAACCTGCAATCCTCCTGTTTCAGCCTCCCAAGTACTGGGATTATAGGCATGCCCCACCACACCTGGCTTATACTTTATTTTGAAGCAGGGTCTTGCTAAATTGCTGAGGCTGGCCTTGAACCCGTGATCCTCCTGTCTCAGCCTCCCAGATACTGGGATTACAAGCATGCGCCACCATGCCCAGCTTTCTGAGTCTTCTGATCAGACCTCATTGGATGTTTCCACCTTGATATCAAAATGCATTTATTTTAATTCTGTCACTTGGAATTCCTAACATATTTTTCTATAGGAAAGTTTTAGTCTACATGTTATAGTATACTTCAAATTCAGTATTGCCTAAAATAAGATATGACCTCTCTAGGTAACATTGGTTTTTTGTTTTGTTTTGTGGTACTGGGGATTGAACCCAGGGTCAATTTACCTCTGAGATGATTATCCCCAGTCCTATTTTATTTTTTATTTTGAAACAGGGTCTCGTTAGGTTAATGAGAGTCTCACTACGGCTGAGCTGTCATCAAACCTGTGATCCTCCTGTCTCAGCCTCCCCTGGGATTACAGGCGTGTGCCACCATGCCCAGCTCTTTTTTTTTTTTTTTTTGGTACTGGGGATTGAACCCAGGGACATTCTATCTCCAAGCTACACCCCCAGTTCTTTTTATTTTTTGTTTTGAAACAGGGTCTTGCTAAGGTGCTGAGAGTCTCACTAAGTTGCTGAGGCTGGCCTCCAACCTGCTATCCTCCTGTCTCAGCCTCCCAAGTATTGGGACATGCATGCACCCCTATGCCCAGCTGACTCCCTTCTTTTTTAGGATGGCCCTACTCCATGTGGGGCTACCCATCACCATTTATGGGCTATGGCCCACCTCCTCCACCCCAGTGGCTCAGGGTCTCTGGTACATTGCCCAAGCTGGCCTTAAATTTGTGATCCTCCTGTCTTAAGTTTCCAAATGGCTGGGATTACAAGCTTGCACCATCATGCCTGGCTCAGAACAAAATGTTTTACATGAGTGGTGATCTCATTTACTTAACTCTCCCAATAACTCATTTTATAACTGAGGACACTAAGTCACAGAGAGGGGCAGTGAATTGCCCAAGGTCTCACAGGGTGTAGTTGGAACCTTGGAAAAGGACTCTCCCCTGAGCCCCTTCCCAAAGCCTGTGCTCTTAAATTTTGTAGAAACCCATGGTTAATAAATTTTGTCTTGGAGATTGTTCCTCTAATGGCATTCATTTTTCTAATGCATCAGTTAGGATAAACAGGGTTATGATGTGGTAACAACTGAGCCCAATTCTCACTGGCTTACTATGACATAGGTTTGTTTCTTTCCCACAACACATGTCCACAGCCAACATTGGGAGTATCAGCAATCCTGAGGCAGAGAGAAAGATGTGCCCAGCCATTTGCTGGCTCAGAAAGTTTCTGCTAACCCAGGCCCGCAAACTGGGTAGGAAAACATCATCCTACCTATAAGAGGATCAGCAAATATTATGAATGGTAAAACATACCAGCTACCCAGTCATGCAGAGGTTTTGTTTTGCTTCTCTTGTTTTTCTTTCTTTTTCCCCCCCCACCAATTGTCATTCTTTAACTTCCTGTTTTTCTCAATAACCACTCTATTATTTCACAGTCTTTACTGTCAGGAAATGTTTTAGTCAGGTGTGTTGGCCCACACCTATAATCCCAGTACTTGGGTGCTGAGACAGGAGAATCCCAGGTTTGAGGACAGCCTCAGCAATTTAGCAAGACCCCCTTTCAAAATAAACAATAAAATAGGCCGGGTGTGGTGACACACGCTTGTAGTCCCAGTACTTGGGAGGATGAGACATGAGGATCGCAGGTTTGTGGCCAGCATCAGCTACTCAGTGAAGCCCTCCATAACTTAGTGAGACCCTGTTTCAAAATAAAGAATAAAAAATAGGGCTGGAGGTGTAGCTTGAAGGTAGAATGCCCCTGGGTTACATCCCCAGTACCGCAAAATAAATAAATAAATAAATAAATAAATAAATAATACATAAAATTAAGAATAAAAATAACCGGGCGTGGTGGCGCACGCTTGTAATCCCAGTACTTTGGGAGGCAGAGACTGGAGGATCTGGGTTCGCGGCCAGACTCAGCTCT
Source organism: Glis glis (assembly GCA_004027185.1). Classification (NCBI taxonomy): domain Eukaryota; kingdom Metazoa; phylum Chordata; class Mammalia; order Rodentia; family Gliridae; genus Glis; species Glis glis. Next base: position 20 of record PVJS01010554.1, on the reverse strand, counting down.
CTCTCTCTCTCTCTCTCTCT
>PVJS01010553.1:0-47748 GCA_004027185.1 Glis glis | reverse complement strand
AGGGAGGGAGGGAGGGAGGAAGGAAGGAAGGAAGGAAGGAAGGAAGGAAGGAAGGAAGGAAGGAAGGAAAGGGAGAAAGAAAGAAGAAAATGATGACACTGGTAAGAAAAATTATTGATCATAGTGGTAACTGAGGAAGTTATTTAGCAATAATTTACCATGCAAGATGTCAAAAGCATAAAATATCTTACAAACAACTTTAGAAATAATTTCAATGTTATATAGTAAGAACTTAAGCTTCACATAATATCAGGTGGTTTCATTGAAATATAAATCACAAGCACACACACAGTGCTTCCATGTAATAAGCATTCTTTTAGGTGCTTTCCAAGTATTGACTCATGCAGTCCTGTTAATATCCCTCTCGAGTAGGTACTGTTCTGTATTATATATGAGGACATTAAGTCACAGTCTGGTTAAGAATCTTGCCCAAGACCACACAGCCACCAAGTGCTGAGCCAAGATTTTACCCTTGATACAAATCATTAAGCTATACTACCCTGTGCCCTGCATACTATATATAAAACTGCTATTTATTTAGTATTATGTAGTGTTCCTTACCTAGTGACCCCCTTTTTTATTGAAGTAAAACCAAGCTGTAAAACAAAAAAAAATTAACTATGAAACTCAAGTTTTCATTTATACTCTGTTCTACTAAGATCAGTTAAGATTCACCATTGGTTCACTTTGAAATTTTATTTCTTACAAATGACAGTTATATTTAACATCCCACAGAGCTATAACTCAAGTATATCAAAGCTCTTTAAAACACAGGAAGGATAGGAACACTAATATGAAATGTTATCGTTTTAACAAAAGGGCAGAACGTCCTAAATTGCAGTGAACGCTGAATTGTCAGTTGAATGGCTCAGGTTTTGAAAACATTTCTATTCCTGATGAACCAGAACTTTCTTTAACCGGCTGAGTCAGGGAGTTTGTTTAAGGGCCAAACCCATGCCATCAGATACTTTCTGGGGCAATGAACTGAGTCCAATCCAGAGAAGCTGGGATGCACAGAGGAAAGGCATTAAAGTTCAAGGTTTCCAAGGCATAGCACACAAACTGCAATTCTTAGATAGGGTATGGGAGGCGTTCACCTCGTCCACCACGGAGAAACTTAATAAACACCAAATTTTAGGCAACATTAATACTTAGGATCAAAAGTGAAAGAGACTCAGTATCAATTCTCACCCCCTTTCCAAATCATTCTACCAGCATTATTTGTTGTCATATGTTGTTCCTTGATGTCGATGACCAGGGGAAAAGATGAAAGTAACAAGACCATCACCTTGCATGAGCTCAGACACTGAGCACATCCCGTCGTCTGGCCCAAATGCCCAGCCCTCACTGGCGCCCTGCCTGGAAACTGAGTCCCTTCCCACACAGAGCTTTTGGCCGCTGCTGCTGCTGCTGCCGCACTCCAGCTCTCGTATTCAAAATATACTTCGGGATGTAGAGCACATATAGTTCTCCCTTGGTATCTGTGTGGACTGAGTCCAAGTACCCTGTGAATACAACAGTCTTCAGATGCTCAAGCCTCTGAAATAAAATGATACAGTATTGAGCTTTCACCTATGCACATCCTCCTGAGAACTCTAAACCATCTCTAGATTACTTATAATATTTAACACAATGCAAATGCTGTATAAATAGTAGTTATACTACACTTTTAGAAAATGAAAAGAAAATAAGTTTGCACATATTTAGTACACGTCCAATATTTTTTGGATATTTTGATCTGTTATTGGTTGGATCCACAGAGGCAGAACCCACAGATACAAAGGGTGCAGGGATGACTGTGTACCACTTGGGTATCTGTGTCTTCTCATTTTCTGCTCTTAAATACATTGCTTGATTCCATAAAAATATGTAAGATAGTTCATCTAAGCAATGGCTGAAGAAACTCTCATGTCTTTTCTAATATTTCATCAGTACTAAAAAAACCAAGGCCTTCAAATGGTTTCCATTTGTTCCTAACTCTTATTTCTAAATTTATTTATTAAGGAAAAACTCCAGCTAATCAGGAGACATCTATACTCTATGTTAGTAATGGATATATTTAGACATTATAACCACATACCATAGACTAGTATGGAAATGGAAACAAACATCTATCTTCCTAACACTTTCATAGACTGCTATCTCCAAAGCTAAAAATGACTTTCCCCCCCAAAGGGAAAATTCTTAAGACCTATTGGCAGACAAGAGGGCATGCCAAAAATACAAGACTGTTCACCAAATTGTGTTATGCAATTCACATTCAAAACAATCACTAAGAATTGGCTCAAGATGGGGGGGGTCAGAGCACAGCGTGGACTTCATTTTCCCATTAGAAGTCCCTATAAATGTCAGAATATGGAGACTCATAGGCAGACATTCCCAAGAGAACAGAAAACAATGATATCAGATTCAAGTAGCCAGGGAGTACCCACCTACACACACACACACACACACACACACACACACACACACACACATGAGAAAGTTACCAGGCTCTCTACCACCAGCCCTGCTGGAGCAGTAAATTCTCGAGATGATTGAGCCATTCAGAAGGATCAGGAAGTCCCCAAACCCAGAGGACAAACTCCTAGTACACTCCACTCAAAAGTGCAGCCCAAGCCAGATGTGGTGGTGCACACCTGTACTCCCAGTACTTGGGAGGCTGAGAGAAGAGGATCGAAGGTTCGACACTAGCTTCAGCAACTTAGCACGACTCTCAAAAACTTAGGGAAACCCTGTTTCCAAAATAAAAATAAAATAGGGCTAGAGGTATAGCTCAGAGGTAGAACACCCCTGGGTTCAATCCCCAGCATCACACACACACACACAAAAGTACAGCCCAACCTCTCATGCAGCCTCTGGAGGTAGGATAAATTAAAACATTTCAATGGCCACATAATATTAAAAGTGGTGTTTATTAATACTAAAACACTTCATTATTCTCATAACATTGAAAGCTAATACTTATCGAGTGATAGTTTGCCATCCAGAAGCTTTGTATGTTTAATAATTTAATTCTCACAAAAATCCTATAAAGTGAATGCTATTGTTGTCTTCATTTTATAGATGAGGACCTGAGGCATGGATTCATGCAGTCACTAACCATGCTGTAGGTAATAATAACACTGCAGGGCCAGCTCATGGCAGAGCAGGAATTTCATCAAAAGCCACGGGGCTCCGGGCCTTGTACTCACTCTTAACGACTTCACTAGACTGTTTCTTGAACTAACAAAACAATCTCAGTTACAAAGGCAAGCACCGACATTTTAGAAAAGTTGATACCATGCAGACAAGTTATATAGTAGTCTCTCCTTGTCCACAGTTTTGATTCCCATGGCTTAAGTTTCCTGTAATCGACTACAGTCTGAAAATATTAAATAGAAAATTCCAGAAATAAACAATTCGTAAGTTTTCAGTTACACACTGTTTTGAGATTATGATAAAATCTTGTGCCATCTTGCCCTGTCTGGCCTGGACAGGAATCATCCCTTTGTATATATCCCTTTGTATACTGTATATACTCACTACCTGCTCATTAGTCACTTATTAGCCACCTTCATTATCAGATGGGATGTTACATTGTGGCAGTGACTGCGTTTATGAAATCTTTATTTTACTTAATAATGGCCCCAAGGCACAAGAGTTGTGACGCTCACAATGTAGATATGCCGAAGAGAAACCAGAAAGTGCTTTAAGTAAAAAGGTGAAAGTTCTTGACGTAATGAAAGGGAAACATAATATGCTGAGGTTGCTAAGATCTGCAAAGTTCTTGGCAACAAATCTTCTATCCATGGAATTGTGAAGAAAGAGAAGAAATTTGTGCTAGTTTTGCTGCCCCAACTGCTTAATTTCCAACTGCTGAAATTATGGCACAGTGCATAAAAAAATGATTCGTTAAGATGGAAAATCATGTGAGTATGTATAGGATCCACTGGGGGTCCTGGAACATTTCCCTCAGGGATTCAAGGAAGAGCTACTGTAATTACTAATATATATAGAATGGAGTCAGGCGTGATGGCACACGACTATAATACCAGTACTTGGGAGGCTGAGACAGGAGGATTGCAGGTTCAAGAACAGCCTCAGCTAGTAGTGAGGCTCTCAGCAACCTAGCGAGACCCTGCTTCAAAATAAAAAAAATAAAATAAAATGGGGAGGTGTAGCATGGAGGTAGAATGCCCCTGGGTTCAACCTCCAGTACCACAATAAACAAACAAACAAACAAACAAACATATATGGAAACAAGCTAACAGAAGAAGCTTCGCAAGAATTTAGATTAAGTATAATTAATATCATCACGGAAATATAAAGCTACAACATCCATAATTTTAATTAATTGGTTTCAGAGCATCCACAATAAGGAATTAACTGGTTTCAGAGACATGCCAAAAATCATTATTGACATTTAAATCTCATAGATGAATTGAATAAGGGAATGGGCAGGCTGAAGAACAAACTAGAAGAATGAGCCAAGGAATTCTCCCAGAAGCAGTTAAAAATACAAAGAGACACAAAGAATGGAAGAAAAGCCCAAGGATGCGGAGGGCTGATTCCAATATTTGACAATAGGCTTTCCAGAAACAAAGAATAAAAGAATAAGGCAAGAGGACGTGTAAAGCAATAATAGAACAAAATGTCCCCAAACTGAGGAAAGTTTTTAGTTCTCAGATTTAAGAGTCCCAATGAATGCTAAGTAAACAACCATAGTAGATATATCTTGACACTTCATGACGAACTTGCCAGATTCATTAAGTATTTATATTTCACTTTCAGTCATCTAAAATTAATATGACTAAAACTTAATATGCTAAAATTGAGTTCACCTAATCTAAATTGACCCTTTTATTTTAATTTCCCTATTTCCACCATTCATATTAATTTTTTTTAATTCTCTAGGCTCATGAAAGACCTTCCTTAATTTCCTCCTATTTCTGTCCTTCCTTCCTTCCTTCCTTCCTTCCTTCCTTCCTTCCTTCCTTCCTTTCTTCTTCTTCTTCTTTTTTATTTTTGTACTGGGGATTGAACCCAGGGGCATTCTACCTCTGAGCTACACCCCCAGCCCTTTGTATTTTTTATTTTGAAACAGCGTCTTGCTAAATTGCTAAGGCTGGCCTTGAGCCTGCGATCCTCCTGTCTTAACCTCCCAAGTACTGGGATTACAGGTGTGCACCACTGCGCTGGCTCCGTCATAGCTATTCTACTGTTTTACTTTGACTTCTCCAGTTATAAAGAACAGAGGCTTACTCAGGGAAGAACAAAAGATAATAGTAAAGAAACCTGAAACATAATAAAGTTGATGGTATCATATAGAAGTTCATAATCCAGAAACATCATAATGTGTAGGTTGGACTCCCTATTAGGAACTGGAGGATAGATCTGAACCTGAGGCAGTAGCGATGAGTCTGAGAATAGAAACACAAGGAATGGCCATCTTTATCAACAGATGTACTTCTACTCCAAGAACTGCTTCTGCAGATCTGCCTGCCTGGGCTTCCCACCTCCAATCCACTAATTCTTTTTTTTTTTTTTTTTTTTTGCAGTACCAGGGATTGAACCCAGGGGCGTTCTACCTCTGAGCTACACCCCCGGCCTATTTTTTTATTCTTTATTTTGAAACAGGGTCTCACTAAGTTGCAGAGGGCCTCACTAAGTAGCTGAGGCTGGCGGCGAACCCGGATCCTCCGATCTCAGCCTCCCAAGTACTGGGATTACAAGTGTGCACCACCACACCCGGCACACTAATTCTTAACTTTCATTCTGTGTATCTTCCGCTTAGCTACAGTTCTTAATTCCTTATTACTTTGAATCGTGTGACTTACTTTGGTCCTGACATTCATTCTGGTTTCCTGTCTATACTGTTACTTAAAATCTACTACATTTTAGCTTTGATTTTAATAACATAGTCTTCTTGTGAATCTTTTCTCCTTTATGGGACTTTTACTGTTTACAGCAAACTGTTTTTTTTTTATTGTCCAATTCAATGGAAATGTCCCCACTAGATGTGAATTCATAAATTGTTGAGCTGTATCTAGTCTTTAGGATACTGATCTTATAATATTTATCATTATACAATGGACTCAACAGTTAATCATGGATTGGCTGCCCAGTTCACTCCTTGCTTGCTGTCTTTCATAGTTACATATGTTTATATTGTTTACTTATGGTGTATAGCTTCTTATTTCTTCTAGGCATTTTTTTTAGTAACTGGAGCCTTTTTCAAAGTATATAATGCCACATGTTTATTGATTTTAGTCCTTTTTTCTGTATTATACAGCATTAGAAAATTTAAACGCTTGTGCTTTTCCATTTGTAAAACAGGAGCAGAAAGGCGAAATCAAAGCCTGTGGATATTAGCAGATTATAATATTTAAGTGGTATTGAGATGCAGAAATCCATGGGTAAAATACGAGCTCCCTGAAAAGACTAGGAAAAAAATCTCAAGGGGGAATTCTCAGCACTTCTTGATTAGACAGAAGATTCTGTCTTCTCTGTGAATAAAATGTCTGCTTATTTCTTTTTCTCACAGAAGAGAGGGAGCACATAAAATAAAAATTATTTTTGATGATTTTTATCATCAAAAATCAACTGGAGTGGCCAGTGTCATGGGATCAGTGCTTTGTCACAAAGGACCCTTCCTTCCTTCCTTCCTTCCTTCCTTCCTTCCTTCCTTCCTTCCTTCCTTCCTTCCGTCCTCCCTCCCTCCCTTCCTCCCTCCCTCCCTTTCTCCCTCCCTCCCTCCCTCCTTTCCTTCCTTCTAGGGGATTGAGCCCAGGAGCATTCTACCTCTAAGCTACAAGAAATAAAATTATATTTTATTTTGAAACAGGGTCTTGCTAAGTTGTTGAGTGTCTCACTAAGTTGTTGAGCTGGCCTCAAACCTGTGATCCTCTGATCTCAGCTTCCCAAGTACTGGGATTACAGATGTGTGCCACTCATCCAGTTGTTAGAAAGTGTTTCTTAGCAATATCTTTATTGTTGATACTGCCAAAAGAAAAATCTCCACAATGGCTATGATGTAGTTAACAGAAGGAGAAGGTACCTGCTCACAACTCATCCCACTTGCTCTGGGAACTCCGCCCCTGCTGTGGAGCCTAGCCACAGCACAGGGGTCTGATTGTACCTTGAACTGCTCACCCTCCTCACTGGAAGGCAATTGGGTGGGCTTTTGAGCTAAGCTTGACTAATCAGATTCCTGTCTCTCCCTATAATAAGAGATCTGGGTGAGAGGGAGTCCAATACCTCTGTCTATGGGGTTATACCGCAGGGAGCCAAAGCTGCAGAATGACTGTCTACACTGTGGACTGAATCCATGAAAGCTCACCTGCAGAGAGAAAGAAAGAAGGATGCAGATACATCCAGAGACACAGAGAGGGGGCAAAGTCGCATCCTTGGTTGGCTGTGTTCTAATCCTTTAAATATATATTCCCCTTTTTGTTTGCAAGGTGAGTTTTGTATTTTTTTCTTTTTTAAAGAATCTCAATGCACACAGCTGGCGATCCCAATTCTACCCCTGAGCTTGTCCTATCGCTCCAATGCATTGCATCTATTTTTATGTCGCCTGTCATCTCCTCTGGCAGCTCTAACTATACATCTGGTTTACAAGCTCATTCGCAATTTACCAAAATTTGCTTTTTTTTTTCTCCTCTCCTTATCTTTCCCTGAATGTCTCTTCAGTTTTTGTTTTGTTTTGTTTTATTTTTCCTTCGTCCTAGTCTCTGTCCTCTACATTTTAAATGTTATCTTTATCTTTTGCTCATAAATTTTTCTTTCCTTCAAATATCTGATTTTGCCTTAGTACAACAAGCATGCTCTCTTTGTAGAAAATGTCCCTTGCCCTATGCCACAGGTATTTATGACATCCTCTGATAGTCTTCTGGATAATTCTTCTGGGTTCTACCATATATACCCACATGGTGTTAGTTTTCTTCCCTGGCACAAAATAACTTGGTGGCATTGTGAGAACTGAGGACGGGCTCACTGGGGTTTCAAATCAGTAAGACATGTTATCTTTTCACAAACATGCCTTTCTTTATTTAAAAAGGAAACTAGCCTAGACAGAATGAAATTTAGTGGGGCCTGGTAGATAAATAGTCCCTAAAGAAATTCAGTTTCAGCCAGGTGTGGTGGCGCATGCCTGTAATCCCAGTACTTGCAAGGTTGTGACAGGAGGATCACAGGTTCAAAGAGAAACTCAGCAAAGTAGCAAGAATCTCAGCAACACAGCAAGACCCTGTTTCAAAACAAAAAATAGCTGGGCGTGGTGGTGCACATTTGTAATCCCAGTACTTGGGAGGCTGAGACCGGAGGATCACGGGTTCACAGCCAGCATCAGCTACTTAGTAAGGCCTTCCACAACTTAGTGAGACCCTGTTTCAAAATAAAGAATAGAAATAGGGCTGGGGGTGTAGCTTGGAGGTAGAATGCCCCTGGATCCAATTCCCAGTACAGCAAAAAATAAATAAATTAATTAATTAATAAAAATATTTGGGGGTGTAGCTTGGAGGTAGAATGCCCCTGGGTTCAATCCCCAGTACCAAAAATCAAACAAACAAAAAAGTTTAGTTTCTTTTTAAAAAAGTTCTTCTATAGTGATCTCATAATGAAACTTACTGTTCTGGGTAATTTTCAGTTATATTCTATCCTATAATTCAAACAATGCAGAATTATATAGCATATAATATGAGGCCTCCCTGCATACACTGCCCTACCCCCACCCCATCCTCGTCCCCACCCACTCCGCTCCACACAGGTGACCATTGCTAGGAGTTTGATATATATTGCTCCACATCTTTTACTGAAGATTTACTTGTAAAATACGCACATGTTTTTATCTTTTTGTCAAAATAAGATAACAGTAGTGTTTTAAACTTTGTATTTTTTCTGTTTAAGAATATATTTCATCTTTCTATGATAGTGCATGTAAATATATCACATTTTTTGTAATTGCCAAATTAACAGCCTAAATATGGATGTATTCCAAAGAATGTAGCTATTAACTTACTGATGGACAACAGCAACAACACTATGGTGAAGAAAGATAAATACATTGTAGTGTTTCATTTGTCAGCTGAGTTTGGTGACAATACTGCAGTTTGGTTTTCCATGAAACCTTGACAGGTCTTGCATGCCATTCTGTATTTGCACATGCATGTCTATATTGAAGATATGTGAATTTACATAGGCCAAGGGGAAAATCTGATTCCTTTGAGAGTTAAGACATTTTCTTATCTGGAGCTTGACCCCAACTATGTGACTCTAGTGCCCACACTCCTTTCATTTGAACAGGTTTCAAGTTTTCAAGCATATTTTTTTGGCCCCAAATGTGAGTGCTTACTAAATCTTCTCCAATGGGTACAATTGTTTATATAACTGGGTTTTATTGTGTAATACTAGTCAAAATTATTTTTTCCTTAGAAATTGTTGGCATTTTAAAATGTAGCTGGTTAAGTCAAAATTTCACAACATAATAAATTGGTATTCTTTGTGTAGGCAGCATTGAACTCTCCTCTAGCTGGCAGATGGTGTCAGTTACAAATGCCCCCTTTTAACCATAGTGTATTATTTGAGAATACCGCAAATAAAATTCTAATTATTTTTAAATAGGAAAAAAAGATGGCTGCTCACTTGAATTATGTTCACAAAGTCTTTGACAAGAGTAGAGGACAATGGGCATATAATTGCCAGGGTTTTATAGCCGTGGAGGAATGCACTCATCAAAAGAGCAGCACTTAAATGCAGTCCTATTATGGTTTCATGGGTATTCATCTCGCAGGGCAGCTACAGTGCCCTACAACACCAGGTGGCTTCGTAGCAATACTTTGGTTCTTAGTATTCAAAATACTGGAGACAACTAACAAATCATAACTACAAAATTTTCTCCAAAGTGTCTCCGAAGGTGAAGAAGCAATCTTAAGATACAAGATTCTACTTTATAACCCCTTAGCAAGGCATTTCAATAAACACAAGCCACACAAAAGTTTTACTAAGAAACGAAATGTAGACCAGCTTATGCCCTCATCCAGAAATTGCTATGGAAGGGCATGACTACTGAAAACTTCAACTGAGGACATGAGAAGATTTGTAGAGAATTTTTTGTCATTGGTTTCTGGCTGTGGAAGAGAACCACCCCATTCCAAACTAAGACACAAATGCATCAAACAGTATCGTATGGTGGCATTGATAAAGAACCTTGTCTGGGAGGAGGGTTTTAGCCCCAGGCTTTACCAGGTAAGCAAGTTTATCCTATTAGTAGCGTCTTTTCACAACCTTGCTTTCAAATAAAAATATATATTCAAAGTGAAATAAAATATCTTTAAAGTTTTTTTTCTTCTCCAAAGGTCTACTTAGACTCTCTGAGTTTGAGGAGCTGCTACATGGTGGCCTTTGGCTTCTGGCAAAATTTAAGGGAACATCTGAAAATGATTTCTTGTCCCTTTTTATGACGTGCGCCAGCTACTAAAGGCAGAATGTGAGGAGACGCAGCTTTAACAAATTATTTTTCTTTCATAGCAGAAGCCTTGTACTATGCAAGCATGCTCCCACTCTGTGTCGATGAAAGGATTTTTAAAAATATCTTCTTGGTGTGATAATTTCTCAGCGTGTTAATTTTATTCATAAAAAACAAATTCCCAACTCTGATCAAATAAATGTTATATTTTATCTTTTACCTTAGAAACTCTACATAAAGCTCTAATGTGAGTTTGGAGATGTATTAATAGACCTCCTGACTTAGGGTCAAATTATGAATGCTGTATATAAACACTATGCTATCTCTTTTCCTGCAACTGTGGTGAATAGGAAAAAATAAACCTAAAAAGTAAATTTTACTTGCCATCCAAATCTGTAAGTGTGTGTGTGTGTGTGTGTGTGTTGCAAACATTTGGAATTTACACTATTTGCAATTTTGAAATATATAATACACTATTATTAACTACAGTCACTATGATGTGCAATAAATCTCAAAAAACATATTCCTCCTGCCTAACTGAACTTTGTAACATTTGACCAACATCTCTCTATTCCCAGCCTCTGGTCACCACCATCCTACTCTCTGCTTTCTTTTTTTTTTTTTTTTTTGCGGTACTGGGGATTGAACCCAGGGGCATTCTACCTCCGAGCTACACCCCCGGCCCTATTTTTTATACTTTATTTTGAAACCAGGTCTCACGAAGTTGCAGAGGGCCTCACTAAGTAGCTGAGGCTGGCCGTGAACCTGGATCCTCCGGTCTCCGCCTCCCAAGTACTAGGATTACAAGCGTGCACCACCACGCCCGGCTCTACTCTCTGCTTTCTTAAGATTCATCCTCACCATCTTATACCTTGAAAGAATTCAGTAAAGAGAAAAACTTGTAGGAAAGGTAAATAACAAGAACAAAGAAGAAGAAGAAATATAGAAGAGAAGCAAGAGAAAGAAAAACAAATGAGGGAGGGAAAGAGAGAAACAGAGAGGTAGACAGAGAGAGAGACAGAGGGAGGGAGAAATGCATGAGTGGTTTGCCCAGATCTGGAAGTGGTTGGTTTCCTAGCTGAAGACAGGTGTGCACTGAGAGACCTGCAGAGCCACTGCTCTGCCCCTCAAAATTCTGCCTCTACGTTAAGCTAGGCATTTGCAGAGACACAAGAAGAGTTGCATCTGCGTAACAATTATTCCCAAAGAGTGATTCTTTTTCAGAAACATACACTGATAATCATAGTTTCAAACTACAAGATAATAAAAGGACAAGAAACCACAAAGTATATAGAAAAACTCAATGAAGAGATAGTAAACTTAATAAATAATATAGAAAATAATAAACTAACTAAATAAAAAAGCAGATCAGCCATGGGATAATGATAATAAGGACCTAAGACCCAACAGTCAGTGGAGCCCATTGTTACTTATGTATACTAAATACAAACTCTGTTCTGTACAATTTGTTCATTTTCTATTCTTTCACTCCTTTTTTAAAAAAAACTTTTTCTAGCCAGGCGTGGTGGCGCATGCTTGTAATACCAGTACTTTGGGAGGCAGAGACCGGAGGATCCGGGTTCCAGCCTCAGCTCTCTCTCTCTCTCTCTCTCTCTCTCTCTCTCTCTCTCTCTCTCTCCTTAGTGAGGCCCTCCGCAACTTCGTGAGACCCGGTTTCAAAATAAAGTATAAAAAATAGGGCCGGGGGTGTAGCGCAGAGGTAGAATGTCCCTGTGTTCAATTCCCGGTACCGCAAAAAAAAAAAAAAACTTTTTCTTTATTCATTCCTTTTTCTTTAAGTTTTTCCATGATTCCTTCCATTTTTATAGTCACATGTTTGCAAAGGAAATAAGGAAATACTTTGTTTGTACTTTTAAAAGACTAGGAATGAGCTGGGCATGGTGGTGCATGCTAGTAATCCCAGTATTTGGGAGGCTGAGACAGGAGGATTGTGGTTTTTGGCCAGCCTCAGCAACTTAATGAGGCCCTCCACAACTTAGTGAAGCCCTGTTTCAAAACAAAAAATAAAACAGGGCTGGGGGTGTAGCTCAGAGGTAGAACACCTTTGGGTTCAATCCCCAGTGTTACACACACACAAAAAGAAAGACTAGGAATGGAACCCCCATATGTCCTAGCAATGCTCTCCTCCACATTTTTCCAAAAGAATTAAAGTCAGAATAGAAGATTGATACATGCATATCCATTTTTATAGCAGCACAATTCACAATAGCCAAATTGTGGAACCAAACTAGGTACCCATCAAGAGATAAAAGGATAACAAAAATGTGGTGTATATATACACAATAGAATTTTACTCAGCCATAAAGAAGAACAAAATTAGCCATTTTCAGGAAAATGGATGGAACTAGAGAATATCATGCTAAGTGAGATAAGCCCATCTCAGAAAGTCAAGAGTCATATGTTTTCCCGCATATGTGGAAGCCAGAGAGAAAATAAGAAACAAAAAGGACCTCAGAGAAATGAGGAAAGAGACCAATAGAATAGTGGAATGGGGTTGGGAGAGGGAGAGGAAAAGGAAAACCGAGGAAGAAAACAGTTCAAATAAGGCTATTTCCATATATGAAGTGATCACTACCAAAAACACTAACATGTACAGGGAGGAGGGAGGTGTGTCCTGGGGTCTGAAGGGAGCCACACCCCGTGCAGTGTGCATAGGTGTCTGTAATCACACTGAACCTCACCATGATGTGATGTTACAATGCACCAATAAAATTAATTAGAAAAAGAAAAAGAAAAACAATGGGCGTTCCTAATATTTACAAGATAAAGCAAACACCTAACAACATAACAACATACTATGTGCAGTCACTACAAAAAGTGAAATGCTGTATTAAAAATTGATTAAAGTAGATAAACATTTATTCAGATATATATGTCTAATGCAATGATAATATCCTATTTGATTTAGTAAGATGAAGAGAAAAGCAATAAAGATATAAACTATGGATCTTTACTTTCTGCTTCCTACAGTTCAAATGGAATTGAATGCTACGATTGCTTTGGCATTAAAGAGAGTTTAGTCCATTGTTACTGAGGCTTTTATGTAAGAAGCGTGTTTTGTTTGAATTTTATTCATCTCAAATAGTGAATTGCACCTGACGGATTTTTTTCTTTTATGTAGAGGCGAGATCTGGTTAAGGAAATATCTGAACGATGAACAAGGGATTATTGATGGTCTCTGGGTGGCCAATGAATTGCCTATCTAAACCATTTGGAGAACAATTCTTTCCTATAATACAGTATTTAACTTTTAATAGGTCAGGTGTATTTGTGAGATCTTTGTGGCTGAGAGCATCTGTCTGGTTTATCTCGATATGTTGAGAGATCATTTGGCACTTTAAGCACAGTAGTTGAAAAAGAAATGCTCTTTGGATGAATGAGTCAATTATGATTCTTAAAACCAGTAAAAATCACAAGGGAGAAATAGTAGATAAAAGGGAGGGTGAGCTAAAGTCATTTCAATGCAATCTTGAATATGAACACAGTTTGTATTAGTCAAAAACAAGGCTGAAAATATTTTCTCTTTTATTGTTATTATCCCAAGGCTTTTAGAGGATCAGCTCTTGCAACTTGTCAAAAATACTTTTATATTTGACTTACTTATTTTCTTTGTATTTATAGAATACACAGGAATAAATGTACCTACTGAAGCAAGATAGATAGAAGAAACAATACTTTATTTTAAAACTTTAATGAATTTATTTTAACAATTAAAGTTAAGGTATTGTATAATTAGTTTATTGATTTAATAATTAATTAATTAAAATCTCATTTAAATAAATACAGCTGAATAATACATTGAACTTATTTCTAATTAACTTGTTATCATTTAAGAGGTCACAAAAATCTGATTTTCTATAAACTAATTTTTAATAGTAAATTTAATAATTGAAACTCTATTTCATGCAAAGCTGTCTATTAGAATTATTTATTGCTACTTAGATATTCATTTATTTGAGAGGTTACCCTGCCCCCCAGGTTAGTATCCCTGACCTTCCAAAGTAGATGATTAGAAGGTAGTAATCATCTATTGATTGTATCTTTTATTAGATAATAAGCTCATTATCATCTAATAGAGTTAGAAAGTACGTCATATGTAAACAGGGTGTCGTGGCACACACCTGTAATCCCAGTACATGGGAGACTGAGACGGGAGGATCGCAGGTTCGAGGACAGCCTCAGCAACACAGCAAGACTCTCAGCAACCTAGTGAGAGAGACCCTGTTTCAAAACAAAAAATAAGATTTGGGGGTGTAGCTTGGAGATAGAATGCCTCTGGGTTCAATCCCCAGTACTACCAAAAAAAAATGTCCTATTTAATATTGTTATCTCTAGGTACATCATCCCTCAAAATGGTTGCTCAACAGATATTTGAGGTAATCACAAGGCCAAATCTATTAGCCTACAAGTTGAAGGTCAAACCAAACTATGGTGAAATATCAGTTTTGAAATCCCTTAATAACTAGCCAGCTTTTTTCTTCATGATGACATTTCTTCCAGCATCTCCTCAGACTTCAACCCTATACTTCAGACTGTACTAAAAGACAAGCATAGCAAACATAGCATTTGGTTTCAAACCAGTCTCGTTTTTCTATGCGTAATGTAATTCACAGTCATTTGTAAGCTACATTGCTTCCTAACCTTCAAAAGATTAGGATGCCTGAAATCTAAGTTCCAAACACAGGATCATTTCTACTTCAATTTAATGTGATATTATTTTTTCCCCTGTAACATGATCGTTTTAAAGACATGGGTACAATGACGTGAGTTATAATAATAGTTGTTTTCTGCTTTCTGGCCTTGCTAGTCTTAGTAGAGGTGAAACTCTTGCTTCCTCAATGAACAGAAAAGTGTACTGAAGCCACAATACATGGGACAAGGCGGCCAAGTGTTTGGCCCACCTACGTAGTCGATGAAAATTATATCTTGTTCTGCCATTGTGCACAGGGGTGTGACGGTGATCAGGTTGGAAGCACGCCTTCACAGAGAACAAGCACAGGATGTCATACACGCTGACACAATAGTGACACATTCTCTATCATGGAAGACTCCCCAATTTTGTAGAACACAGATTATGGCAAATTAAAGAGAGAAAGCACAAAGCTTCAGAATCCTTAGCCAGAAACAGCTGCCTCGGGACCCTGGCATCACCACGTACTTCCAAGAAGAGACCCCAAATCTTCTATTTCAGAGGAATTTTCAGACATAGGGAGAGAACTGACTAGTCTTATTACTGCTACAATGCTCTCGGGATGAATGTCTTCCTTCCCCATATCCCTGGTCACCAGCAGAACACCAAACCTTAGGACCACATCACTCAAAATCTCTCAGACCTCCCTCCTCCACAGTTCCTTGCTCATTTTCTAATTCTCCACACTCCTCCATTCTAAACACTTCAATGTCTCCTCACTAAGGAGGGACACTGAAAGTGCATAGCGGCTATGACCGCTAAACATTTCTCTAACATCAATCTCAAATCTCTTTTTGTTAAATACACTTCTATTGGTGCATTGTAACTATACATCATAGTGAGGTTCCATGTGAACCACACAGACATGCACACAACTCTTGGTGTGTTTCCCTCCACTTTCCACCCTGCTCCCTCCTCCTCTCTGTACACATTAGTGAGATTGGTAGTAATACCTTCATCTATGGGTTTAGGATTATTTGAACTACCTCCTTCATCAAGCCTCCTTTCTCCCCCACTCTAATCTCAATCTTTCTTTAACTATTCCCTTCGCTTTCCCATAGCCAGAATTTGGATGTACCTTAAGCACATTGGTTGTTTACTAGTTCTCCCTAGGGAGTTTCTTTTTATTTTCTTAAACACTATGTGCCTCTGGTTCAGGAGGTGGGGGTGAGTGTTCTTGCTCTACTTTTTAGATTTGTAATTTATTTAGTCCCACTAAAAACCAAAACTACCTAAACCACCCAAATATTACTTGTCGAACATTCTGCTGGGTGTCATTCAGCACATGGGGATCACTAATTGAAGACATTGAAATCTTCTCTGTCTTTCTTCTGGATGACATCAGCATCCTGTGAATGACCCCTATGCTGTGAACAGCCATATGTTGGTGTCCTAATTCCTTGCCTTTGTCACCTCCAATACTAAACTTTTCTTATTCTCCGTGACACCCTCCCATTTCCATAATATAATCCTAGTCCTAATCTTCACTTGGAAATATTGTACCACCCTTATCTTGTTTATATATCACACGTTCGCTGTACCCTCCTATCCTTTCCATTTACTCAAATACTACATTTTAATTCTATTACTTCATAATGACTTTCACTGATCCATTATATATATAACATATATAATATATAATAATATAATATATTATGATATATATTACATTATTATATTTGTATAATATATAATTACATATATATATATATATATATATATGAAATTATTTTTTTCCTGGGAATGAACCCAGGGTTGTTCTACCTCCTAACTATACTTCACCCCTTTTTATTTTATATATATATATATATATATATATATATATATATCTTTTTTGTGTGTGTGGTACCGGGGATTGAGCCCAGGGGCATTCTACCTCCGAGCTACACCCCCAGCGCTATTTTTTATCCTTTATTTTTGAAACCAGGTCTCATGAAGTTGCAGAGGACCTCACTAAGTAGCTGAGGCTGGCCGCGAACCCGGATCCTCCGATCTCAGCCTCCCAAGTACTGGGATTACAAGCATGCGCCACCACGCCCGGCTATATATATTTTTTTAAAATAGGGTCTTGTTAGGTTGCTGAGAGTCTCTCTTCAATGCTGAGACTGTCCTTGAACAGTCTTCCTGTCTCAGCCTCCCATGTACTGGGATTACAGGCAAATACCACCACACCTGGTTGATCCATTCACTTTCTTATTATCCAAAACCATTCTCTTAGCTTCACTTATTTCTTTACATGGCTTTAATTCCACAGCCCATCATTATTGTCTCTGTCTTATAAATATTTCCAACTCCTTGGCTCTCCTGGAAAAAAAAATCTTAACCCAATTTCAACACAATGTTGTGTCATTATCTGCATCTGTATCCGAGCATCTAATTTTGCAGGAAGGAAGCACACAATGGCCTTACCAGTTCTACATTAGAGTCACAAAACAAACATCACAGTGGAACTTCAATTGTCAGGAAGTTCTTTTGTTTCCTAATAAACGCAATTTCCTACTCTCCAAAATGATTATGAACAGGTTTTCTTATCCTCTAAGTTGTCCCAATTCCCACTATATTTTGATGGCTCTTATGATACTTTCTTAGTGGCACCTTGGTCTTATTTCCTTGTTCTCTCTACTCTACCTGACACTAAATAATGAAGTTCTTTGATAATTAATCCTGGACTCTTCACATTCTCTCAGCAAACACTGTCTTCTTAGGGTAAATTTACTCAGTCCTGGGCTTTTAAATGCCTTCTATATTTGCTGAAGCAGTATGCAGTTCCACTTTGATCTCTGTGAGCTCCAGACTTGATTCATCGGTGTGCCTGACATTTCCACATTGATGTTTTTTTTGTTTTTTTTTTTTGCGGTACCGGGGATTGAACCCAGGGGCGTTCTACCTCTGTGCTATACCCCCGGCCCTATTTTTTTATACTTTATTTTGAAACCGGGTCTCACAAAGTTGCAGAGGGTCTTACTAAGTAGAGAGAGAGAGACAGAGAGAAAGAGACAGAGAGAGAGAGAGAGCTGAGGCTGACCGCGAACCCGGATCCTCCGGTCTCCGCCTCCCAAAGTACTGGGATTACAAGCGTGCGTCACCACGCCCGGCTCCACATTGATATTGAACATGCATTTTAACCTCATCATGGCCAAATCCAAGCCTCAATTATCACCTTGATACTGCCTTTCCAATCTAGTGTCCCCCTAGCTGCCAACCATCTCAATAAATGACACTATCATTCACCCAGTTTACTCAAGTAAGAATCTGAACATCCTTGGTTATGTCTCTCCTCTCCTCCTAAATCTGGAGACCCTACTGATTCTGTGTCCAAAATGTATCATTCATCCATTTTTAAATTCCCCCAATACTACCTTTGTTCCCCTACAATTCATTCTCCAAAGAAATATCTTGAGTCATCAGACATATTCTATCCTTGATGTTAAAGCTATGAATGACTTTCCACTGTTTTTACTATAAAATTTATATAAATTTACTATAAAATTTACTATAAAATTCTCACATTTGCCTAAAAGACCTTGTGAGACGTGTGCCCTGACTACGGGGTCCGTACTCCTGTTCCAACACTGTCCCTGTGGCTCAGCATTTAGCAGGGGCCCCAGCCTTCCTGCCTTTCTCCAAACACCAACCATCACCTTCCGCTGTGACAGGCTCCTTACTAAATTACTTGGTGTAGCCTCCCACCATTACTTTCTACCACATCATCTCTTTTATTCTTCTTCTGCATTTATCAATATTTATAGTCATCTTGTTTATTTGCTTTCATATTTATTTACCTCCTCTAAGAGAACTTCAAGGGCAGGGATCTTGTCCTCCTGTTTACCTCTGTGTCCTCAGCAGGTAGCAAGGTGAGGAGCACGGAGCCGACACTTGGTAAACATGTGTTTAGTGATCAAAATGAATGAAGGAATGCATAAGATCACCCCATTCTTGCTCAAAGTTCTCGCTTGTTATAGAACCACAGAGCTGACAATGGAGGTTTTTCAGGTAAAAATACAAATAATCTAATCCTGGCCGGGCGTGGTGGCGCACGCTTGTAATCCCAGTACTTGGGAGGCTGAGACCGGAGGATCCGGGTTCGCGGGCAGCCTCAGCTACTTAGTGAGGCCCTCTGCAACTTAGTGAGACCCTGTTTCAAAATAAAGAATAAAAAATAGGGCTGGGTGTGTAGCCTGGAGGTAGAATGCCCCCGGGTTCAATCCCCGGTACCACAGACACAAAAAAAAATCTAATCCTGAATCTAGAACTAAATTCAAGTTAAACCCCAAAGCCAGTGTTTTTCTCCAAAGAAGTTAAACACTGTTCCTTTTTACTATCTTTAGCACAGCCATAAGCATCATAAAATTTGCGCACACCTCAGGTGCTTTCCCAGTGACTTGCTCAGCTAATTCTGTGACACGAAAGCAAATACAATAAATGAATAGCCGACATTACATGCGACTTATTTACTTCCATAGTACTGCGAAGGATAATTGCCCTGTCAGTGCCCTTCATTTAGGAATGTATATGGCTAATATTCTGACACTTAATTCAGAGAGGGTGCCGCATTATCTTTATTTGCTGAAATGAAGAATGTAAACATACTTGTGCAGACAAGACTATGAAACAGGGTGACTATCTCAAGTAACCTGCGACTCACCGCCAATTTCTAAGTCCTCTTTTCTCTAGATCTCCAAATTCATGCAAGTCCCTCTTTCTGATCCCTATTCCTTTATTAAACTCTATTCTCAGGAAAATATCTGCGGACTCATCCACCTGATATTATATATTACAATAAAGACAAATGGGTGACTCTTTCCTGCAGTCTGAACGTGTCATAATGAAGCTTCTACTTAGAACAGCAAAGAAACAAAAACAATGATCCGAACCCCAAAACAAAAAAATAATATCTCACTTGGGGAACTTTTGTGTTTCTGACCTAGTTTATAGAGACAGTCTTGAAGGCCAAAAGACTTCTTGTGAATACAGAATTTATATCACAATTAAGGAAAACATCTCGGCTTTCTCACTGGGCCATCTGTAACTATGCAAAAGTTTCCATAATTAAGCTAATGACCTGGGACCAGTTACCTAACCCTTTCTAATCAAAGTTGGCTACACCAGTTCTTGTGTATTCTTTGAGTTACTATCATGACCATACTGAAGAATTAGAGATCAAACTGATTTTCTAAACATTGTTTTCTGTTTTTACTAATGCAGATTGGACAATATGCACCAGTATAACAAGCAGAAACACCTCTAAGGTACTCTACACTGGAAATGAAACACCGAATTAGTGTTTATTTGCTATATGCAAAGTGAGCAAAATTAAAGAGAATAATGCATCATTTTGTTTGGTATTAACTCTATCTTGCTAAATGTAACTAAAATATATTTGTCTACCTGGTAACAAAGTGATTGATTTTATCTCTAATGTCAATAATTTAAAAAATTAAAAGCAAAATCTTAGACTGCCTTTAACCCATTGAGAAAATAAATACTCTATCCTATCAAAACACTAATAAATAATGGAATTCTGTTTTATGTGTGCAGGGTTTGATCAAACAAAACTGATAAGCTTGGCTGTTTAAAACCAGTAGACAAAAGGAATTGATGTTATAATGGGGATTTGTCTTTTTAAAATTGTAACAGAAGTTGCAAGTAATTCGTAATTAGTGTATGAATATTTAGTTTGCTTTTCTCTAATTAAAGATTTGCCTGAATAATTACTGTCTGGGGGAAAATGCATATTATTGAGATGCTATGCTACAATAAATTCATGTGTAAATTAAAAGATAGAAGATAGCAATGATATCTGGTTTCAGAAGCCTTTTTTTAATCTTAATTCCAAACTTTTTAAAAATTTTATTAGAATGCCCTTATAACTTCCAATACTGTTACCCTTTCTCTATGTTTCCTAATTTATAATTTATAAAGACACAGGCATCCCTAAAAATGTGCTAAGAAATACTTTAACATTCCTTAAAAATTTAGAATGTGATCACTATGCATTTAGTCCCCATCATTATTCTTCTTTTACCTGTCTTCATGACTTTCAAAACAAGCAAAGAAAGAAAATTATCAAAAAAGGAAATTTAATGATCCGTACATCAGCAGTTTATACTCATCTGTGCTTCCCTCTCTTTCATTGAGCATCCTCAGCCCTTTTCCTTTTTCGTTTTTGAAACAGGGTCTCCCTAGGTTGCTGAGTTTGGTCTCGAACCCGCGATCCTCCTGTCTCAGCCTCCCATGTACAGGGATTACAGGCATGCCCCAGCATGCCCGCCTTAGAATATTTGTTTTGAGAAAACATCCATTGCTTTTGTCATTCTCTCAGCTTAGTGCGATGACTAGAGCTAAGTAACATACGGCTTTCTGGTCATTTCTGGTGTCGCTTACATTTGATAGTAGTAATAAGACAGTGCAGTTGAAGGAATGCAGCACCGCTCTGTCCTGGTTGATTGCACAGATTAGGGTTCGGTGCCCAGGTCTTCCTAACCAGCACTCTCAGGGGAAAGTGAGTCAGGGAAGCCGAGCAGAAGGAATTAATGTGCTCTCTCCCCCGGTCCAGCTTCAGCCCGACCTGTTGGGAGCGATGGGTGCCAATTACACAGCTGAATTTATTCTGCTTGAGGCGAAGCAGCCACTGTCTATATGGTAGTATCCGTCAGTCAGTAGGTGGAGAAGCGAAGTGTAACTTTCTTTACAGTTCAGACCATTCCTACTGGGTGAAGGGCAAGGCTCCACAGGAGACAACTCCAAACTGTCACCAGCCAACACGTCCAGCAGCTTGCCCATTGGCACATCGACGATACAGACTGGGACCTGAGCCCACCCCAACCGTTGGGACAACTAGGATCATCCCTACTCATCTTACCTGTTCATCAATACTAACTTGCCTTTGTTAAAGAAATAGCCAAGCACAATTTTCTACTTGAGCTTACTGTCTATATTGTTTTCTCTTCTGAAAATTAAATCAACCATTTTTTTGTAGTGAACTGAATCAGGGCCTCCCAAAGTGATCTATCTGGAAGAGATATTGAGGGGGTTTAGGAAGAACCTTGTAAGAATCACGTTTCTTCTTTCCTCAAGAAACACTGTCAGTATAGACAGGCTGCAAACTGTGTATTCAGATGTTTTTGTGTGTGTGTGTGTGGTACCAGGGATTGAACCCAGGGGCGTTTTACCTCCGAGCTACACCCCCGGCGCTATTTTTTATACTTTATTTTGATACCGGGTCTCACGAAGTTGTGGAGGGCCTCACTAAGTAGCTGAAGCTGGTCGCGAACCCGGATCCTCCGGTCTCTGCCTCCCAAGTACTGGGATTACAAGCGTGCGCCACCACGCCTGGCTTCAGATGTTTGACATAAGTATCAGCTTCTATGAAACCTAACCATTAACTCATTTTGCATGTCCATCCAGTTCAAAAGTTTCTACCTTCTGATCTCTGCTACCGTAGTCACAGGTTATGATTTATAGCTCTCTGTGACAAAATATGGAAAGCATTTGAGCCACGGATGATTTATTATAGACCATTAAGTGAGTAAATTTCTGGCTGGGCTGGATTAAATATGGGCAAAGAAAGGCAATTTTGACAGTTCAAGCATTTTTACAGTCTCAAATACATATTATTACATGTCGGAACAATTTAGAGGAGCAAATTTTAGAATGAATATCTTGTCACACAATATGGAAATTGGGACTCTGGAAACTGACAGGTGAACAGAAAGAGCTTTCCCTGCAACTTGTCTTCATCCGATAGACTCTGAATGCAAGACAGTCATTCCATGAAAACGGCCACTGATGGGTGTTTGAGAACTGAATTTATTTGGAAGGCAGCTTAATATCAGATTAAAGGAAAGACTGACTCAAAGGCTTCACTAGAGCCTTTGCTCAAGGGTGCCCCCACATCTCGACGTTTAGTGACGGTCATTAATGTGATCAACAACCTAGAGCTCTGGACTAAAGTTCAGAATGCTTACAGTCATACCACTCACTTTACACAGACAAGAAGTGGGATCATAAGCCGTGCGTGGTGGCGCACACTTGTAATCCCAGTACTTGGGAGGCGGAGACCAGAGGATCAGGGTTCGCGGCCAGCCTCAGCTATTTAGTGAGGCCCTCTGCAACTTTGTGAGACCCGGTTTCAAAATAAAGGATAAAAAATAGGGCCGGGGCGTAGCTTGGAGGTAGAATGCCCCTGGGTTCAATCCCCGGTACCACACACACAAAAAAAAGAAGTGGGGTCATTCTGCCATAAGCAAACCTCCCTGACATGATGGCGCCGGTGTCAAAATGTGAGCGACTTAGACTCATATCCAGAATCTTTCACGAAGGGACACTAGAAAACCAAGTATCAGAATGATAGTGGGACACCAGAAATGTTCTTTACAGGGGAAAAAAAAAATCCTTTGCTTCAAATGCTAGTTAGAGAAAAAAAGAAAAAAGAAACATTTATACCAAGGTGAAAAAATTCCAAATGCCAATGTCTGCAATAAAACTCCAATCTTGTAAAATCTTGTACAATTCTTTAGCATTTGATAACATAACTTTTAAAATATTATGAAACAATTACAAAACTGTCACTCCCCCCCACCCCGTCCCACCCACACAGACGCGCATTCTAATCTATCATCTATTTTTATTCTATAAACTGTCCTCTTCCTGGAATTCTACCCCGGTAGATATTCTAAATAACTCTGAAGTCCTAGGAAGGGAATCTCCTACACAGTTGCCACCCAGTTCAGGGTGAAGCTTTAATTAGAGATCAATTCAAATCAGAACAGTATTTCAAAAATATTATAACCCCAATGTCCTAAGCTTTCAAATTTTTTCTTCTACTGCTAATAAATTTATTTACTTATTTTTTGTGCTACTGGGGATTAAACCCAGGGGCATTTTACCTCTGAGATACACCCCCAGCCCTCTTTATTTTTTGTTTTGAAACAGGGTCTCCCTAGGTTGCTGAGAGTCTTGATAAATTGCAGAGGCTGTCCTCGAACTTGTGATTTTCCTGTCTCAGCCTCCCAAGTGCTGGGATTACAGGCATGTGCCACCAAACCCAGCTCCACTAATAAAATTTCTAGAAAACATCACATTGTAGAAACATTCATCTGACAACCAGGCATGGTTGCACACACTTGTAATCCCAGTACTTGGGTGGCAGAGACAAGAGGATCTCAGGTTCACAGCCAGCCTCAGCTACTTAGGTCCTCTGCAACTTAGTGAGACCCTGTTTCAAAATAAAGAATAAAAAATAGGGCTGGGGTGTAGCTCAGAAGTAGAATGCCCCGGGGTTCAATCTCCAGTTTCAAAAAAAAAAAAAAAGAAACAGTCATCTGAATTTAGGCATTTCTTTTGTTGATGCTTCTGTTAACTTTTCTTCTGATATTTTCAAACAAATTTAAAAGTAAGGTAGAAAAGGAGAAAAGACTGAGAAGTGTTGTACCCCATGTTTAGGACAAAGGGTCCGAGACCAGACTCAGTAAAGGCGGGAAGCATTTATTACCACGGGGCCACCACTCCCCAGCTAGTCAAAATGGCAGCCTGTTGTACAGTTCACCGCTTCCTTTTATAGAGAGCTAGCAGTTCGCGGGGTATGCTCAGAATTGACCAATCATAGTAAATTTTCCTTATTTAGAAGCAAGGGGGTAGGTCTAGGGGCCTGGGCTGAGCGCCCAGGCAGGTGGGGGGGGGGCTGGTCTGGGCAGAAGTGACGCTTGCTCGGAAGTCCGGTCTGCGCTGGGGGGCATCAGAAGTCCGAGAGACCAAAGCATTTGGAAAAGAAATGAAAGTCTAAAAGAGAAAATGGTCAAACAATGCACTATGGAGAAGAAAATGGAGATACCCTATAGAAGAATTAGCCACCCCATAGCATCCCTAAAACTTGGATGACCTTTGGTCCTTCCCAACCCCTGGCGTAGGGGGTATAGATAGAAGCATGAAAAATCTACATTACTTGCTCTTTTTGACTAAATAAAAATTCATGGTTTTATGTAAGAAAAATTTCATGAAGGCCTTTTTAAAAAATCATAACTACTTATAGTATAGTCATCTGAAAGCTAAAAAATCAATTTTCAATTTAATAATTAGATGTATTCTTACTAGAATGTAATAGAGCAGTGTTGCCGTTTTACCTTTTTAAGGACATAAACATGAAGAGGTACCTTTGTCACTGTCCCTAAATCTTTTTCAGGGACAAATGTTCTGAGGATATAAAGGAAAGGGTAATTATATGACATTAACGCTCTACCCTTTTCCTAGGCAGAGGTATCTAAAGTCATTTCCTACAGATAGCGAAATACAAAGGAAATGTAAATTTCAGTAACTCCCCCTGGTACAGAAATTAACCTGTTAAACAGGTATCTTTAATTTATTCTCACTGCATACCACAGGGGCTGGTGAAAGATCAAGTTGGGGTTAATAATGTTTATCTCACCAGCTTTGCACAGCCATTTTTCAATGGTCAAACAGCACCACAAATTAAAGGTCAGGAGGATAAGTAATTCTAAAAATAAATATGACATTCCAATAGTAATGACTCTTGGATTAACAAAAAAAATATGCATTCTTTTCTCTATATGATCAAATGGCTGCATTTAAGTGACAATAGGATTTGAACAACTTTACACAAATCCAAGGTCATCTCTCTTCCCTTGGGAACTGAGGCCTAGGATACCACCTACTGCCTGCCAAGAACTTAACCAGCACTTCGCAAAGCACTTGGGGAGATAACGCCTTTTTTCTTCATTTCTAAAACTTTAAATTCAAGAGAATAACTCCCATTCTTAATAAAGATATTAAAAAACAGGAGATTATTAAATGAAAAGTCCCCTCTCCATCTCATTCCCATAACCACTACTAACATTTTAATTACAAATCACGGAAATGGAGCTGCCAGTCATAGGATACACAAATCACCTTTGCCTAGCTCCTTCCACTATGCCTTTTTGTTGATTTAAAAGCTTAAAAAAAAAAAAGATGAGGCTTTCACTGGTTTTGTTTTACAAGTAATTTTTCCATTTTGTCTTTTTTTTTTTCACCAAATCTAGCAGCCTCTGCCTGATGGCCATCATGATTGGCCTCTCTGCATCCTTCTAGAATCTACCATTTGCCCATCAAGGTCCTTGGCCTCCTGGGTAGTGAGGTTCATAGTGCTCTATGCATCTAATCTCTAGGAGGAGGTGGGTGTCAGTTGGTGGGTTCCAGAAATTAAGCGTGGCCTGTCTGGAAGGTTCCTTGTTAAGTGTGCCTCCTCTGATATCCTGTGGGGCAAAGCACTCTTGATGTTGTACATCCACCTTTTAATTTCTCTCCTTCCTTCCTTCCTTCCTTCCTTCCTTCCTTCCTTCCTTCCTTCCTTCTCTTTCCATAGCATCTACCACTCCTATGTATCCTATTTCCAATTAGCAACTTTGGTCCTTAAGGAGCCAATGCACTCAGAGAAGTCTGCCCCCTACCTGAGTTAATAGAGCTATGCTCCTCCTTCCTTTGGTAGCTTTCCTTGATCGGGAGTCTGTGGTTTGGGCTATGGTTCAGTTCGTTACCAATTTTATTGACAATGAAGTCCTGGATTCCTGGAATTATTCCTTCATGCTTACTCTTTATGATTCTCCAACACACACACACACACACACACACACACACACACACACACACAGTGGGTTCCAAAATCAAGAAGAAAATAAAACCACAACTACTCTGCTATTTGTCCATTAATGCACTCAAGAACTCTTTCTTCACATAAGAAACTGGCTTAGGGAGACAAGGGCAGGACTCACTGCCAGCGCATGACGTGACTGAGATTCCAGTTCCAATGTGCGGGGCTCCAGGGTCTGCGCTCTTTTCTCAGTAATCCACACATGTTTTTTTTTCCCACTTTTTCAGCAACTTTTGGAGTTTAACAGGGAATATGATTTTAAGTAATGAACAAATAAATAGACTTTATGTTTTAAAAGGAGAGAGACTATAGAATACTAACCCAAAGTCATTGTAGTCGATACACATTTCTAAAGCAATTTTTGTGTGTTTTTGATACTTTTTTAAATTTGATGTTCTGAATGAGCCATGATAGGTGAGCAGAAAAATGGAAGGGATAAACTACAAAAACATCTAGAGAACTTAAAAATGCACCCAGGTTTTAAATTTGGTAATTCCCACCCACAGACAAAGTAAGAAGACGCGATCAGTGAAGGGATGGGAGAGCTGTTGCTACTCATTTTACTCAGTGCATTCCCTAGAGAACGCACACTTCCTGGGCATTATTTCATTCATGCTCGGTCATGTCACAGAGAGACAGCAGAAGACAGTGTGCACAAGTTATTGTCATGTAATATTAGAGTGTAGCAACACTGAGATGCTAATCCATCTTCCTTTCATTTTACAAGACAGCCAATGCATGTGCAACCAAAGCTACTCTCTTCACTGCCCAAGATCGTATAACGTGCTGTCTAACATTTTTAGCATGTAGAGCTTTTTAATTCAGGGGTTTCATAATCGTGCCCGACACAGTGATGTTCATGAACTGTTTGCTAAAGCGGCTCAAAGTGACAAACTAATGATCAGACTTGAGCGTGTGCTATAGAGGATGCCGGTAGAGAATATCCAGAAAACACCAATATCCGGAGCAACTAGATATCCTATTCTTAATTTTTTTTTAAACTGGGGATTAAACCCAGGGACATTGTATTTCCAAGCTACAGCCCCCAGGCCTTTTTTTTTTTCAATTTTGAAACAGGGTCTTGCTAAATTGCAGAGGGTCTCGATAACTTGTGAGGCTAGCCTCAAACCTGGGATTCTCCTGTCTCAGCCTCCCAAGTACTAGGATTACAGGCCTGCGCCCCCATGCCAGGCTTCCTATTCCTTCCTATTAATTTTAGCATCACAGCACATACCTGCAGAGATCTTAAGTTATCATTTAAATTTGGAGAGAAAAGGAATTTAGTTAGAAGCTTTTGTTTGCAAAGTGACTGAAAATCAGATTTATCAGGATTTTGATGAGCAGTATTGATTACCTCCTTTAACACGGTAATTCTTCCCTGCTGCTACTGACCTTGGCTCATTTCTGCTTCCTGTGTATGTGTCCTATCAGTCATTTTTAATTAACTAGTGATATATGATTCATGTCACTACCTATAGCCAAGTTAGTTTGTAATTTTTCCTCTTTTGTAAAAACACTCTGCATTATGACAAGTAAATAGGTTCAGCCCCGGCCTCAGCAATTTAGTGAGGCCCTCTGTAACTCAGTGAGACCCTGTTTCAAAATAAGAAATAAAATAGGGCTGGGGATGTAGCTCAGAGGAAGAATACCCCTGGACTCAATCCCCAGACACACACACACACACACACCATACAAAAAACAAACAAACAAAAAAAGACAGTTGCTTAGGGTTTAAACATTTCTAGATATCAAATGAAGAACGGTGATCTACTGTAGATTCATTAGATTCATAATTTGCAAAGTTCAATGCCAAAGCAGAGGTCTTCAATAGTAGCATAAAGCTCCTTCCCTATATCTCATGTGTGGTGGCACACGCCTGAAATCCCAATACCTGGGAGGCTGGGACAGGAGGATTGCAGGTTTGAGGCCAGTGTGAGGGAACTTAGTGAGACCTTGTTTCAAAATTTAAAAACAAATAAAAACAGCTGGGGGTGTAGCTCAGTGGTAGAACACCCCTGGGTTCAATCCCCAGTAACACACACACACACACACACACACACACACACACACACACAAAATAAATACATAATAATAAATAAGTAAATAAATAAATAGGCAAGGCTGGGCGTGGTGGTGCACGCTTGTAATCCCAGTACTTTGGGAGGCAGAGACCGCAGGATCCGGGTTCGCGGCCAGCCTCAGCTCTCACTCTCTCTCTCTCTCTCTACCTAGTGAGGCCCTCTGCAACTTCGTGAGACCCGGTTTCAAAATAAAGTATAAAAAAATAGGGCCGGGGGTGTAGCGTGGAGGTAGAACGCCCCTGGGTTCAATCCCTGGTACCACAAAAAAATTAATTAATTAATTAATTAATTAATAGGCAAGTCACAGGAGGTAGTAATGCCCCAATGATGAGGGCCATAAACACAGAAAGCAGAGCACTGAGTGCCCTACCCCCTCCACTTTAAATTAGATTCACCTACATTTACCTACATGTGTATGCCTGTGCACACACAGCCCTTGGGAAAAATAATATTTTTCTTATCTCAAATTACAAAAATGTAAACTAGCTATTTTTTTTTTTAAAGGTGATACCAGAGCCGGACGTGGTGGTGCACGCTTGTAATCCCAGTACTTGAGAGGCTGAGACCGGAGGACCAGGTTTGTGGCCAGCCTCAGCTACTTAGTGAGGCCTTCTGCAACTTAGTGAGGCCCTGTTTCAAAATAAAGAATAAAAAATAGGGCTGGGGGTGTAGCTCAGAGGTAGAATGCCCCTGGGTTCAATCCCTGGTACCGCAAAAAAAAAAATGTGATAGCAGAATAAAATGTTATAAGTATTTCAGTTCATCACCTTACTACTTAGTGAAATGTTAATAGATTAATCTGCTGAACTTCCAGAAGGAAGACAAATTTTTTATTACAATTTGCTTGAAATGACCATTTTTAAAGCGTAACCTAATATAAAATGCCAAAAAAAATTTAAGGGCAGAAAAATCCCATTTTCATAGAATTGGTTCGAGACCATGGTTATCAAACATAATTTCCTTATAAAAATGTAAATTGGCAAATTAGGCTCAGGAATTACAAGGCATAAATCCATTTATATCAATAAAACTAAAATATATCACTTCTATTTATAAATCCCACTTGACAGTCTATAATAACATTTTTTTGCTGGTATGAAGCAATGAATTGTATTGAAGGAAATCCTGTCTACCACTATGTTCAGCAAGCAATTTATTTAAAAATGATTATCTTCTTTACTATAATATTTAATTATAGTGAATGCAGTGTACATTTTAATCACTTTATTACATTTTAATACTTTTCCAAATAAAATGTGATGTTTTGTCAAAATGTTGGACAAGTCATTAAGAGGAGATACTCTGAACAAATAGTAATTTCTATCTATGGATGTTCTAAGAAACTGCTAGTCATGCAGAAATGTCAAGAAAAGAAAGGCTGAGCTGAAATGATTGGAAATATCAGGGAAAAAAGATGAACAAATAGCCAGGTGTGGTGGCGCACGCTTGTAATCCCAGTACTTGGGAGGCTGAGATCGGAGGATCCGGGTTCGAGGCCAGCCTCAGCTACTTAGTGAAGTCCTCTGCAACCTAGTGAGACCCTGTTTCAAAAAATAAAGAATAAAAAATAGGGCTGGGGATGTGGCTCGGAGGTAGCATGCCCCTGGGTTCAGACCCCAGTACTGCAAAAAAAAGAAAGATGAACAAATAACTCTTCTTGTTTTGGGATAAAAAGGCCCTGTGAAATTTCCTTCACCCCTTCATTTCTTCACTATCATGGCCCTCAGCGTTACCACCACCTCTGACCTGGGTACTTCCTAGGTACTACTGATGTTAGTAAAACTGGTCTCTCCCCACTTTCTTCTTGACCTCTCAATCCATTCTTACTGTGGTAGCCAAAATGATCTATTTAAATATGAGCCAGATAATATCTGCTATAGCTATTATGCCTGCCCCACCAAACTCCTATGTGAAATCCCAATGCGACAATATTAGGAAGTGGGGTCTTTGGGAGGAAGTTAGGAAGAAGGTCAGAGAGGTCACTGAGTGGAATTGGTGCCCATATAAAGGAGACCAGCGAGTCCCCTTGCCCTTGCTCCTGCCGCGCGAAGACACTGCATGAAGTCGGCTGTCTATGAACCAGAAAGCGGTCTTGTCAGATGCAGAGTTCACTGGAGCCTTGGTCTTGAAATTCCCAGCTTCCAAACCCTGAGAAACCAGTTTCTGTTGTTGAGGACCCACTCAGTGTAGGGTACTTTGTTATAGCAGCCCAAAATCGACCAAGACAGTATCACTTTCCTTATTTGACACCTTAGCATTTTTATTTTTTTAATTATTTTTTATTTATTTTTTAACATGCTTTTATTGGTGCATTGTAGTCTCACATCACAATGAATATCTATTTGATGTCAACATACATGCACGCAGCTCTTAGTGTCCCCCCCGCCTCCCCCAGCCAATATGAAGTACGAGAAGGATGTTGATATATGCATTTTTTGTTAAAAGACAAATGTTCCCTGTGATCGGCTCCTGCCAGCTGCCCACCATATCCAAGTCCACCACCTCATGCTTGCTCCCTCCGCCCCGGCCTCTGTTCCTTGCTAAGCTGGCTCCCTGCCTGCTTTGGCCTGGGACATTCTTTGTTGGGTTTTTCATATGACTCTTTGCACCGGGTCTCAACCTAACGGTTCCTTCCTTAGAGAGGACTTCACTGATCCCCAAATCTAATCCAAGGTAGGTCTCTTCTGTTATTCTCTCTCATGCAAAGCCAAATTAAGAGGCAGCCAGGGTGATACCCACAGCAGTAAATCCATAAAGGGCCCTTATATGACACTGGAGTGGGTGTGACATGGTGGAGAAAATGTGTCTTTATCAAAATTCTTCTCAAGGGAAGAACTCTGTTTTATTTTCTACTGCATAACCTGCTCTAGGCTATAAATTAATCATTCGTCAAATATTTGCTGAATCAATGAATGAACAGTAATAAGACCAAACTCAATCCCCGTGCTGCCACTCTTAGTTTTTTGGTTTTCTTTTTTTTTTTTGCAGTACTGGGGATTGAACCCAGGGGCATTCCACTTCTGAGCTACACCCCCTGTGAACTCGCGATCCTCCTGTCTCAGCCTCCCAAATACTGGGATTACAGGCGTGCACCACCACGCCCAGCCACTCTTAGTTTTGATTCTATACAACTCTGAAACTCAGACACCTTGTTTATAAAGTTGGAATTACAGTAATAGCTATCCAGTTCCCTCAAGGTGTTTTTCAAAAGATTAAATGACATTATAAATATAAAAGGTATCTTGATCCTGTAAAATACTTCTAATATTAATAATTGTCAACATTATTAACCTGTTCAGGTCATTCCTACAGAATCCCCTTTACTTGTTAGTGTTTTGTTTTGTTTTGTTTTGTGCAGACAGAATTGGAACTTCAAGGCCTAGAACTGAGCTCAATAATATCTATTACTTTTGAAATTCTCTACTACCAATTTACACATGTACCTGGTAATTTAGAAGGCAACATTAGAGACTAGTTAGAATTTACTTATCCCAAATTCTAGATTCTCCCAGTGGTTGGGAGGCTGACACAGGAGGATTCCAGGTTAGAGGCCAGCCTTAGCAATTTAGCAAGACCCTCAACAACTTAGTGAGACCTTGTTTCAAAATAAAATAGAAAGGGCTGGGGGTGTAGCTCAGAGGTAGAATTCCCCTGGTTTCAATTCCCAGTACCCCCCACCCCAAATTCTCGATTCTTTCTGAACACAGCCACAATGTTTTGTCTAATTTTTTTTCATACTCTCCATGGTTACAAAGAACTTCTAACCACTCACCACTTTTTTAAGCATGTAGAAGAAAATTAACTCTCCCTGTTGTCAATAAGAAATCAGTAAAAGTAAACTTTGTGAAACGCAATTCAATTAAGACTACCTTCTATTGTGTCCTGGAGGCAGGTTAAAATGGGAATTGGACGCATAGGGAGAGTGCTGCCTACTGCAGAGAGCTTATTTCAGAGTCTGCACATTATTTTTTTCCTACAAATAAACTTTCCCCCAAACTAATTGCTTGTGAATTCAAAGCAGGCAAGAAACTTCCCTTAAATTAACTAAGTAAAGGCTCAATAAAATATAGACTGCTGCCACGGGCTTCCATATTTAAAAAATGTACATGAATTAGTACCATTTTGAAGTCCTCTCATGCCCATTTAAAACAGATTATATCAATACTGGAAGAGCTGGAAAAAATCTTGAAGGTAGTTTCTTTCTAATGTGTAAATAATTGAGATGTCCCTGGTTGTGGGGTCATACACTTACACAACCACAAGACTGGGAAGGTGAGAGATTATATGGAAAGACACAGATACGTCACTGATACCTTCTGACTATCCATTCCAGGGAAGGAAAAGTGTTGTGTTACTAAACAGGAGGTAGAGGTAGTACCCAAAAGTGTGCATGTTCACTGTATATTAAATTATTTTCTATATTAATACTATAAATAAAATTATCAAATCCATTCAGCCCACACTGGAGGGTATTTTTAAAAGGACATAAGAAATTTAATCTATTTTCCCAGCAAATAACCTAATTCATTTAGCCAAATAAAGACTAATGCAGTCAGTTAATTATTCCTACACTCCATGTATCTGACCAGTGCTGTTATAATATGGATATGTGAAGATATGGATCTTTCCAATGGATGACACACAATTTCATATACTGGCAAGACAATGGGTAAAGAGAAATGAAGAATATTTTCTTTCTGATTTTACTGACACCCCAGTAATTAGAAAAGTAAAAGTCCTGATAATCCTGAAAGCTTAAATGTTTTGAAAATATGACACATTTGCTCCTTTCTCATTTCCTAAGTATTTATCATACACATGAATTTACATAGTGCTTATCTTTTTCTGAAAAGGGAAACAGCAATGTGTAAGACAAATTAGCTGAACCAAAAAGACATATTAAAATTTATTCTAGTTTTGGCAAGATTTGACAGAATCAACTTGTGGTGTGTGTGTGTGTGTGTGTGTGTGTGTATGTGTGTGTGTGTATAAAAACAGGTGCTAGAGCCTTCTTTCCTGGTTAAACAAACAGAAAACTCCATTACCATGGTAACTGACAGGAAAAGTAATTCTGTGTGTGTGTGTGGTGTGTGTGTGTGTGTATTCTCTCCCCATATTTAACAGGATATGAGGAAAAGATCAAGTTGCACTGATGTAGCTAAAAATGGACATTCAGTTATAAGTGAAAACATTAGTGATTTTAAAAAACCCTGTAAGACTCAATCGCATGAAAGGGAGGGAAGGGGGAGGGAATAGGGTGGGATTGGAGGGAGGGCTAAATGAGCAATGTGTGCATGTATGATGTTGATACCCTGACATATATCAAAATGTATAATTACAATGCACCAATAAATGAACATAGAAAAAATAAAAATAAAAAACCCTTCTGATATTGCTAGTTAGGTATTAGATATTCAGGGCACATTATTTGTTTTGGTAGAAAAGGGAGCAAAACATCCACCAGTGTAGACATAGAAACCAAGAGTTGCTTAGTACAAGATTAGCCACGAGCCCTTAGCTAAGACTATGTAGGTAATGCTAATACCTGCTTATTGGGGTTTTGAATCAGAACAAAATTCTTGTAAATAAAACCATCACCTTGAGAATCATGTGAGAGGAGGTGCTACATGAACATCAGTAATATAACAACAAATGAACAGAGGCCCCACCTAAACGGTGGGCCACTTTGGCATGTATACTTGCCCGACTTGTCAGGCAAATATACATGAATATTTGCTACACCAAATACCAGTGACACAGCATTAAATAAAACACAGCTCCTTCCCTGGAGAGTCTAAAATAAAGATGAGAAGAAAGAGCCACTTAAATAACTGGAAATACTATGCTATGGAGGGGGGGTGTATGCATAAAGACAAATATGAGTGCAGACTTGAAGCACCTTGTCAGAGTGAGTAAGGGAGGGTGAAGAGGAAAGAGACTTCCCGGAGTAATTGTACAAGCGCTTCAGCAGATGAGGACCCATCATTGCTTAGATTTGTAGCTCTGAGTTTGGTGAGAGGGTGTAGAAGCTTTGTCCTCAGAATCTCTGATTCTATATGTCTGGGAAGTAGTGTAGGAATCCAGATTTTTAATAGACATCCCATATTTATTTATAATGGTGCTAGGGATTGAATCCAGGGGCGTTCTACCTCTGAGCTATGCCCCCAGCCCTATTTTATTATTTTATTTTGAAACAGGGTCTCACTAAGTTGCTGAGAGTCTCACTAAATTGCTAAGATTGGCTTTGAACCTGCGATCCTCCTATCTCAGCCTCCCAAGTACTGGAATTACAGGCATATGCCACCATGCCCAGCTGGTATCCCATATTTAATTTGACTCAGATACACATGGCTCTGGATGGAAAAGACAGCTTAAAGGACAGCATGAAAAGTCATGGGGAGGTGTGTAGAAGGCTTTCTCCAAGGGAGACAGAGTTGGAACTTTAATCAAAAGGAGAGGGGGAGCCAGAAAAAAGAATTAATCTGAGAAATAGAAGGCCAAAATTGTGTTTTGGTAAGATCTCTAAGGCAGCACAGTGGAGAAAGTATGCATATCCCATTTTTAATGTCAATATCTTATGAAAATAAGTTGTCCTGGTATTCTTTGGCAAAGTGACCATGGGGGCAGATTGTCCATTATTTTAAGTGGAAAGAATTATAATGCATAATAAGTCAATCCTAATCCCTAACATATTTTTCCAAAGCATATCTAAAATATCTACAAGCTATTATTTTCCGATCAAACTATATGATTGCTAAAACACAGTGTTTTGTGAAGAGTAACAGGGCCAATCATGTCAAGGTGCACAGACTTTCAGTTGATGCTCCAGCTGATGTAGCTAGATTAAATTTTTAAAAAATTTAAATTTTCTGATACCAACATCGAGTGAAAAAAAGTTATGAACTTTTAGTTGTCAAAACCGGGAGGCATTCTAACAGAGAAAGAAGAATTTGCTTGTTATTCTTTGGGGGTTAAGCCTGTATCAGCATCATGGAAACGGGACACAGGTGACTAATTAGGTGAAGAACGCAATGATGGAGGTGAGAAGGAGTGAAGGCTTGAAGGAATAGGAAAGCCAGCTGGGGAGAAAGGGATAGGGAGGAAGAGGTGATGGGATCAAGAGAGATTACAGAGATAAGCTCAACTAGAGGGATCATTATGAGATGGATGAATGAGTATCAGGAGGCAGAGGATGACTGCCCGGGTTTGTGGGCTGAGTGATGGGGTTGTGGTGTTGCCAATCACAAAGATAAAGATGACATGAGAGAAGCCAGTGTGGTACGGTGGCACACACCTGTAATCCTAGTACTTGGGAGGCTGAGACAGGAGGATCATAGGTCCAAGGCCAGTGTGCAGTAACTTAGTGAGACCCTGTTTTGAAATTAAAAAAAAATTAAAAGGGCTGGGGCTGTAGATCAGTGGTAGAGGGCTCCTGGGTTCAATTCCAAGTGCAACAAAATATTTTTGTAAAAACAAGAATACATGAGAAGAGAAGGGAGTATATATTTTAGAATATATGTTAAGGCCTAATAATATTGCCATGATGAGGTTAATTATAAGAGCAGTTATCCTTCAACAAATACATATGAAAATGGTTATTTAAATGTGAATATAACATATTTTAGGAAAAATTTCTACATGATGTATTAGGATAGAGCCACAAAATATCAACAAGGCTGACCAACAGTTAAAGTAAGCATTTGCTAAGTAGCAAAACTCCAAGAAATCTATTGACCTAATATAATCATTGCAGAATTCTTCATAATGAGAAAATGTTTTAAGGCACAAAGCTACACCAGTTGGGGCAGAGCATAGGTAGACTCCGAATAAGACTGCTGCAAGCATATTATCTCAAGTAATAGGAACGTTTCATAGTTAACTGTTAAGTATGTCAAGTAGTTGGAGATGTATGAATGTTTTAAATTTAAACACAAACATTTCTGGATACTTGTTAAAACACAGGGACATGTTTATCTGGGCAAGAGGCACTGTGATTTATTTGGCAAATAAGAACTTACTATACTTCCACTAAATTAATACAATTTTTTGGCAAATATGACTATGAAATCACATTCTCTCTTTAAAGAGAGAAAAATAGTTGTACTAGAAGTTTGTCTGTTTAAAAAAAGAAAAGTGGGGGGGAGAGCTTAAAGGTGTCCCTCTGCAATCTAGTTTGATTCTCTTCAGTGAGAAATCCCACATGTGCTTACCAGGGAGTGAGCACCCATTTGTGACCCCCCCCCCCGGCCACCTCCCAGGAAACACAGCAGTCACTGCAGAGGAATCACATGTCCTTTAACCTCATCATCCCAAGAGTGAGCTTCCTCGCTGAAAGAGGTTTCTAGAAGGTTATGGTTGATTTTTCTCATCTCCTAGTGATAGCATCAAAGCAAATATAAACAAAGCTGTTTCTGTTACTTCCTGGAGTTCTTATGTTAAATCCACTTAATAGCACTACTTCACGAGGCTTTATTTAAATGTGTTTAAAGGCTGTGTTTGAGTAATCCTTACATGCTACCACAAAAGATAATTCATAGGACATTTTAAAAACGTTACTTCAGCGAGTCAGCATTTCACTTGTCTAAAGGAAGTCATAAATAAGTAAAAGTAAACATTGCTCAAGAGGAAAGAATATGAAGTGTGATTTCCACAAAGAGAGATTTTTTTTTTTTTTTGGAAAGCTGGTCAAACTTTCCTTTTGGAGAAAATAGGATAGTAAAGACTTCTCGGGAGATCAGTTCAGCCAAGTAACTTTTTCATTACTCCCCACCACATCAGGATGGGAACGTTTCCCCCTCCAGAGCCTGCAGACTGTCAGAGACCTGCTGGAGAGCAATGGGACAGTAATGACTGGAGAAAGCCCGGGGCAGTGGAGAGACCAGCTCATTAGGGGATCCCAAGTCTAGAGGAAGGAAAAAACAGCAGGATGCTAATCGTGGTGCAGATGTAAACTCCAGAATATCTGGAGGCAGACAGCATCTTAAGCGCAGACCTTACACCCTCCATCCTCCACACCTACACAGCGTGAACACAAAACACACAAACAAGAAACTGCCAACAGTTTCCTCTTCCTCAAAAAACTTCAAAGCACAACAGATAAACTAATAAAAAAATAAAACTTTCTTAAAGCTGGCTTTCTTTCAACTCCCAAGGTCATTGTCTTCATCCCGGTCCTTATCTACTGTCTGGCTGGTCACAGTAGTCTCCTATAAGACTCGACTATTTCCACATCCTCCCCAGGATGAGCCCCACCATGCCTCAGATGGTCTCTTCATCTGATCATCCTCTCTCTTCTAGCACCTTCTTCCCAATCTCCTCTGCCATCTCAAAAGCTTTAACAGACACGGCCCACTAAATAAAATTCAAGCTGAACTTCTGGGTCTAATATTTTTATTATTTATTTATTTATCTATCTATTTAGTATTTCAGTACTAGGGATTGAACCCAGGAGCACTCTACCATTGAGCTACATCCCTAGTCCTTTTTAAAATTTTATTTTCAGACAAGATCTCACTAAGTTGCCCAGACGGGCCTTAAACTTTCAATCCTCCTGCCCCAGCCTCCTGAATAGCTGGAATTACAGGTGTGCACCACTGCACCTGGCCTAATATGCCATTTTACATTCATGTCTAATGAATACTCAACACAGTCTCTATACTTCAGCTATTCTAGGGCCCTTCCTTCCTTTGAATATTATTATTATTATTATTATTATTATTAATTAATGTTCTAAAATGGTGGACTAACAAAATTATCAGTTGTGACACATTGCTTTATGGGATTGCTCCAGACACTAGCATAAAAACTATG
Source organism: Glis glis (assembly GCA_004027185.1). Classification (NCBI taxonomy): domain Eukaryota; kingdom Metazoa; phylum Chordata; class Mammalia; order Rodentia; family Gliridae; genus Glis; species Glis glis. The sequence goes on along the minus strand of PVJS01010553.1, from coordinate 9,055 downwards.
CATGGTCTTAGGTTTCAATTGTGTCTCCTATCTCCCTTCTTAAAAGGAAATTTCCTGAGGGCAATGATAATATCTTTTGTAACTTTTTATCCTGCTTAGCAGAGGCAATTTAAAAAGCATCAAGAAAAGAGGAAAAGAATGTTGGATCCTTCATAGTATGTAAAGGTATTGGATGGAATCATTAAGTACTGGAGAACAGTACTTTAAGTGCAAACTAACATATTACAACATGGTGTAGCTTGTAAACTTCTTTGTGTTAGTCAAAGTTTGGTCCAAGGACATACATCATATCTGGGAGCTTGCTGAAAATGCAGAATCTTTGACTCCACTCCAGACCAACTAAATTCAGAATCTGCATGCTAACAAGATCCCTGGGTAATTAATGTGACATTGGTGTTTAAGGGCCACTGAGCTCTAGTTTTCTCAGAGTCAACTGGTTTTGTTGGTCATCCAGCACACTGTAGGTGTGAGGAACCCTCTGATGACAGATTATATCTACACAGGATCAGATAAAATCTTTTGAGGCCTTGAACACTGAAAATATGCCTTCTTCATAGATGCACTTGAAAACATAATATACTAAAAATTTTAAATATAAAGCTCTGATTTTTCCATTAATGAGTACCTCAACACCTTTCCTAAAAATATCAAATTCTACTTGGGAGGCTGAGACTGGAGGATCCAGGTTCGCGGCCAGCCTCAGCTACTTAGTGAGGCCTCGGCAACTTAGTGAGACCCTGTTTCAAAATAAAGAATTAAAAAATTGGGCTGGGGGTGTAGCCCGGAGGTAGAATGCCCCGGGTTCAATCCCCAGCACCACAAAAAATATATATATATATTAAATTCTTTCTCATGATATTGTTGAGAGGTACCTGCTTTTTCTAATGTGCTACATGTGTGTTTCATCTGCCTCCTGGGTATAATCCAATATTGCATTTAGAAAACATAAAATTTTATTAATAGTTCAAATATTATGAGCTCTAGCAATCAAAATATGAAGTCAAACTATTATTTTTATGAAGTATTTTTAAACACATTACCCCAGCCCACACCCTCATAGAGCTCACACTCCCTGACCATCTGACACAGCCAGTTCTTGTCACCCTCAGCCCAGAGACCTTCACAGCTAAGTTGAAAACGCTCCGGCCTGCCCCTTCATCCCAGTCTGGTAGGCCACACACACACTAGCATCTGTGTCTTCAATGCCAGGTTTGCCTCTTGCTCAGCCTTAACATTCCAGGTACATTCTAAACATTCCAGGCACATTCCTAACTGCACAATTTTACCCAAATTTCCATTGCTTGGAAAATGTTCCTCCTGGTTTCTGCTGAAACAAGGGTATATGCAAGTATAATCCAACAATGTGAAGTTCAGCAACTATCAGACTCCAGTGACCCAAATACCCTCCTACCTTTTAAATACAGGACATGTATTTGACACAATTAGTATGTGCACCCATGGGTTGTCTATCTTTTTATGTACAATTTGCCCTTTGGGCTAAGTTCCACATCCTAGGCCTCTGGGATTCCCATTATCTTTAGCAATACCTTAAAAAGCCTATGGGAGCAAGAAATAATTTGTTGTTGATAGCAAAAGAATGATAAAGAGAGCAAAGGCATAAATGAATGTATTCTGTAGCCAAACAGAGGTTATTTAGGTGATGGTATGTCTGTTATCTCCCTCTTTCAGTTGAATATTTCAGAGTTGAACTTATTTGAAATTTGCAATTATTAGGGTGCTTAGGATAAAGGTTTTTCATTGTTGGTTTACTGTGTATCTAAAGTATAGAATAAAGACTGTAATGATTTTTAACCCAGGGCCCCAACGCAAGTGCTCCACCAGTGAGCATTACCCCCAGTCACGGCAATCATCTTTTTCAAGCATTTTTAACTTGAAATCTTACTGGAATTATCCATAGATTAAAAATGCAATAAAAAAGAACTAGGTATTCCTCAATATCATAGATTATTAAAACTCCATAATATCTTCAGAATATTAAAGTGAATTTAGATGGAAATTCAGTATTGTTTTGGATCATGTACATCGTAGAGGTGACTTTTTAAAAGTTAATTTTTATTTGACATGATGATAATATAGCTTTATAAAGATGTGGCTTTTAAAATCTCAGCTAATTTCTTATCTAAATAAGGGTGAGAATTTCATTCTTGCCAAACTTAACTTTAAAATATCTCATAAAACTTTAATATATTGAATTTAAATATGTGCTATTAAAATAGAATTATATACTGCAAAACGTTTACAAGTCAGCATCTTTGAATAGTATCTAAATACTCAGGCCATTCCTTTATTTGATATAGTAGTATATTAATATAAACATATTAACATAAAAATTTGCTACAACCAAAATAAGACTGAAATTATAATGAAGTATTATGTGATAAGACAAATAAATTAAAACATGCAAGCCAGGTGTTGTGGTGCATGCCTGTAATGCCAGTACTTGGGAGGCAGAAACAGGAGGATTGCAGGTTTGAGGACAGCCTCAGCAAGTAGAGAGACTCTCATCAACCTAGAGAGACTGTTTCAAAATAAAAATTAAAGTGGGGTGTGGTGGCACACGCTTGTAATCCCAGTACTTGGGAGACTGAGACAGGAGGATTGCAGGTTCGCAGCCAGCCTCAGCTACTTAGTGAGGCCCTCCACAACTTAGTAAGACCCTGTTTCAAAATAAAGAATAAAAAATAGGGCTGGGGTGTAGCTCGGAGGTAGAAAGTCCCTGAGTTCAATCCCCAGTACCAAAATAAATAAATATTTAATAATAGGGCTGGGGATGTAGCTTGAAGGTAGACCCCAGTACCCAAATAATAATAATAATAATAATAATAATAATAATGCATAAATATAACTTAAAGGAACAAGTCTATTCAAAACTGATCTCATTCTCTTCTTGTGAATATTATTTCCCAGTCTCCCAAATAATACTTTAATAGTTTCTGAACATTCATTTTTAAAATGATCCTCTTTTAAAGATAAACAAATAACTCAGAGTCAAGTCAATCTCTAAATGCCAAATTTTTAAACTAGACTATTTTTAGGGTTTCTCCTTTTTTTTTTTTTGTGGTACTGGGGATTGAATCCAGGGGCATTCTACCTCCAAGCTACACCCCCAGCCCTATTTTTTATTCTTTATTTTGAAACGGGGTCTCACTAAGTTGCCGAGGGCCTCACTAAGTAGATGAGGCTGGCCGCGAACCCAGATCCTCCGGTCTCAGCCTCCCAAGTACTGGAATTACAAGCATGCGCCACCATGCCTGGCTGGGTTTCTCCTTCTTACTCTAAACAAACCTCAAAATTTTGCCTTATCTTCTCTCTTTCTTTGTCTAAGCAGATATTATTAACAAATAAAAACAGGACAAACGGGCAAATATTTGGGTAGCTGTACCTTCTATGTATTTACTTACTTTTTATTGTAGGTCATTATTAATAATAACCAAGTTCCAATCTATATTTTCACTGTAAAGGATTTAAATATTTCTAGGTAAACAGAAATATATCATTGAGGTTCAAATATATAAATACCCTAAATATTGCAAAATATAAGCTTATTTAATAAAAGGCATTGCAGTATCATTATTTGCCACGCAGTATTTAGCTTCATGTTTGTGTGGTTCAGTTCAGAAAAGAATATAGTTTCACTTAAGAAAAGTGAATTGAACAGCTACTATATGGGAGATCCAAAATCAAATGAGAGACAAGGTCTTTTCTACATTTTAGCTTCTCAAAAGTTACAGTTTGAATAAATTGCAAGAACATATTATGAGTGCCGGGCGTGGTGGTGCACCCTTGTAATCCCAGTACTTTGGGAGGCGGAGGCTGAAGGATCCGGGTTCACGGCCAGCCTCAGCTCTCTCTCTCTCTCTCTTTCTCTCTCTCTCTCTCCCTCCCTGTCTCTCTCTCTCTTTCTCTCTCTACCTAGTGAGGCCCTCCACAACTTCGTGAGACCCGGTTTCAAAATAAAGTATAAAAAATAGGGCTGGGGGTGTAGCACAGAGGTAGAACGCCCCTGCGTTCAATCCCCGGTACTGCAAAAAAAAAAAAGAACATATCATGAACATATTAAAGCAAGTTTAAAAATCACAAATCCTGGAAAATATACAATTCATTGGTGGCTTTGAATGTTCCATAACATATTCTAGAGAGAGGTTTCAGATTAGTAAAGTTCCCAAAGGAAAAAGAAAAAGAAAACTGGTTTGATGCTATCCCATAAAATTAATAAATTACATAAATAAATATGTATGTTGTATGAAGTATTTAGAACAATTCTAAAAGATGTGATAAAAACTAATTCATGGCATCTCAAACAGTGATCCCCCCTCCCCAAAATACAGGACACAACCAGGTTTTGTATACATCAACTCTGAGGTGTTCTAGGTGAACAAGCCAGCTTTAAAATCACATATTTAATTTTGCTTATTATGGAAAATTGAGAAAAAATTAGACCACGAGGTCTAAAATTAACTAGGGAAGAACTTTAAAATCTTACTCCTCTTATTCATTGGGATAATTTTTCTGCCCTCCTAGTTTGTAAAACTTAAATTGTTTTATCCTGTGTGTTCTACCTCTCTGCCTTGCATCCAGAGCACATGGGCCTGTGGCTATGAAAAGCACAGAAAGAAACTAAATCCTCCAGCAACTAAAAGTGTGCCCGGAGGAGCACACGCTGCCTTTCACTAAGCCCAACTTGAGCCAATACAAGGGCCCTACAACAAGGCTTTAGGTAAGTTCTCTTCAAATCAGTTCACTATTTAGGTAACCTGTCAAACGCACATCTGAAACAGCACTGTGGCCATGATACACGCCACTAGAAGCTAAAACTATCTTGCCTTTGAAAGCATCCTGTCTGTCAAAAGGAGACACAGATGCTAACTATCCTTCCTACATATCAGCAAATTCCATTACAACGTGGCAGTGTACCTCATGAAAAACTCATTACTTGAATAATAATCTCCCGACCATGTTATGGTTTTGATAACAAGAGCCTGAACTGTCACTGATATCCCATCCGGAGTCCTAACAATTTAATTAGCAACAACCCTATCAGCAACATCAAAAAACAGGACAAGTTTCTGACAACCAGTGCATCTGATCTGCAGCTGTTGACGGACAGCTTAGAGCAAGTCAGGAAGAGTAGGGACGTCACCTGAGAAGTCCTGATAACATTCGCGTGCAGAGCAACCCGTGGAAACTGACCCTGGACAAATTGAAGTAGCAATTCAAAAACAAAGAGATGAAAAAATTAGAGCCATTTAAAGCACAGCAATTGGGTTGGAAGTGTGACTATGCGATTTAAAATAATAAATTCCCGCCCTTTCCTCAACCCTCCCCCCAGAAAAGGGAAAGAAAAACAAACTTAATGAGCATCTCAGGTTCTAACTTTAAAACCCTGTTGTATCTCTTAGATGCTGTCTCTTTAGAGTCTAATTTGCTCTAAGTGGTTCCTTCATTGTAGAATGAGGCTCGGGATTGCCTAAAAATGACCTGGAACTTTCTGGTCACTGGGACAATAAGCTACCTAGTAGGGGATTCCCTGTATCCTGGCAGGAAGGGCCATGCAAGCTTGGCTTCCCAGGGTTCTGCTCACTGGCAGAGGGAACTGTAACATCCCACCGGTTCTAAGGTCTGCAAGTGCTAGGTTGCTGGCATTTCCAGACAAGGCTTTCAAATAGCTGGCATCCAGCCAGGAGTAGTAGTGCACGCCTGTAATCCCAGTCCTTGGAAGGCTGAGACCAGAGGATCACAGGCTCGAGGCCAGCCCCAGCAACTTAGCAAGATCCTCAGCAACTTAGTGAGACCCGGTTTCAAAATAAAAAAATTAAAAAGGCTGGGAGTGTAGCTTGAAGGTAGAATGTTCCTGGGTTCAATCATCAGTATCAATAAACAAATAGCCGGCATCCTAAACCAGGCTACCTGGCATGAGTCAGTTCGTGTATTCCCCCACTAGCAGCCAGGCCCAGAAGACCCCAGCCACACCTTGTTTCCCTATGAGATGATGGGAGTATTAAGGCACCCACACCTTCTCTTCTCTCGTAGAGCCTTGGCTACATGGGTTTTCCCAGTGAAACCTATTCCTTAATAGGCTTCATAGAATTTGTCTTGAAGCTTGTGGCATAGAAGGCAGAAACCTAGCTGATTCTCCTAGGCAAAAACATACTGAGACACAGAAGGAAGCCATCAGGTACCGCCTTCATATATAGACAACAGAATTATACCTACTGCTAAAGCCACAAGTCAAAAAGAACACAGATCAAGGACTTAGAGTAACTCAGATGGAAATATTAGCATTGGCTTGCATGTTAATATCTTAAAGCAAACCAGACAGAATTTTAAGTAACTGTCTCAGTGCCTTTTTCTTCTCTTTTTTGGTATACGTGGGATTATGTTAGTGGATTAAATCTCTGAATATTAATTACAAGAATATTGGCTTTTGTATTCCCCTAACCTAGACATTCAGGAAATTATATTGACGAGGGCATGTTCAGAATAAAAGATGACATTTTTAGGCACTTCAGGATCTTTTAAAAATAATGTATTATTAATTTTCATGAAATATTTCTGCTCTTGTACATATCACCTATCCCCTAACTAAAAGCAGCAAGACATAAAGTCTCACAGAAGGCTCGCTAGGACTGATTTTAAGGAATAAAGGCGGAGGGGCAAGCACTCAGTGGGGCCCTGCTCATCCTGGTTTCCATCCCAGGCCCTCTCCGCACCCTGATACCAATCTCTACCACAAGCACACGCAGAAAACACCAAAAATGCCAACTGCTACACTTCCACCACCGGCAACTTCTTCAGTGGCCTCCGCAAGTGTGAAAGAAAAGGAGAAAGAAAAGGGAAAACAGAGGAAGGAGGCATTTAAACACAAAGAGAGAGAGAGAGAGAGGATTCCTGCAAGACCCCAATTCTAAAGCTTTTCGAATCACAGCTATTTCTCTTTTCTGTCCCTTGAGTACGGGTGACGTCAGCCTCCAAGGAGCCCAACCACTGAGATACTAAGCACACACATGAAAAGGGAGGCGAGAAGTGTGCCTAGCTTCTACTGTGTGTCTGTAAAAGAACTGTCAACTTTTATGGTTACAAAAGAGAAAGAAACCAACAAGAGAAAGAGAGGATACATAAGGGAGCCCTCACTGGTAATGGACCTATATAGCTGATTACCATCCCACGTAAGAGAGATCTCTTACACCCAGATATAAAGAAGTTTGTTGTTGTTGTTGTTGTACTGGGGTTTGAACCCAGGGGCATTCTACCTCTGAGCTACATCCCCAGCTCTATTTCTTATTTTTTAATTTTTATTTAGTTATTTATTTATTTATTTTTGTGGTACTGGGGACTGAATCTAGGGGCATTCTACCTCCGAGCTATACCCCCAGCCCTATTTTTCATTCTTTATTTTGAAACAGGGTCTTACTAAGTTGCGGAGGGCCTCACTAAGTAGCTGAGGCTGGCCGAAAACCCGTGATCCTCCTGTCTCAGCCTCCCAAGTACTGGAATTACAAGCATGTACCACCACACCCAGCTTTATTTTTTTTATTTTGAAACAGGGTCTCACTAAGTTGCTGAGGCTGGCCATGAACCTACATCCTTCTGTCTCAAGTACTGGGATTACAGGCGTGTACCACTAAGCCCGGTAGATGTTTTTAATATAAATTTGTGTTGAGATAAAATTTAAAATCATAGCTAGTTCTAGTCATTAATTCTTCTATGAATGACAATCAAATAAAAATAATGGACCCTCATTCTATCTACCTTTTCATTTGTACCTGTTATCAAAAGTGTTATTTTTTTAGTGTAGCTTTTCAAAATTTTATGCCAAAATCCAAGATACTTTTTATTTTATATTTTATTTTATTCTATCTTATTTTGTGTGTGTATGTGTGTGTGTTACTGGGGATTGAACACAGGGGCATTCTACCCCCAGCGCTATTTTCATTTTTTATTTTGAAACAGGGTCTCACCAAGTTGTGGAGGGCCTCACTAAATTGCTGAAGCTGGCCAGGAACCTGTGATCCTCCTGTCTCTGCCTTCCACGTACTTTTTAACTAAGAGAGGGAAAAACATACTTAGTGTGTCCTCATCTTTCACAAAAAGCAAAGAAGATAAAATATATATTATCCATAATCATTTATAAAAACTAAATATCTATTCTAAATAGGTATATGAGTTCCTTAAATATGGTGATCATCTTCACAAAAATATGTTTCTCACCAGTGTACAACATTCTGAAACACAATGCTGAAGTTCATCACAAGTTTGTTGGCAAGAAAAAAATTTAACTTTCTAAATGATGGTGGTGACCTCTAAAAGAAAAGAAAGGGTGGAATCAGAAAGAGAGACCAAGAGATCTCTAGCCTGCTGTGGTGTGGTGTCCTAATTCTCAACCTAGATATTGTTCCAAAATTATCAACTTACTAGTCTTTATTCTATCACACATATCTTGCCGCTACACTTTTTAAATTAAAACATTATGCAGCTCTATAATGTACTTTACATTTTCGTGTGTGTGTGTGCGTGTGTGTGTGTGTGTGTGTGTGTGCATGTGTGTGCGCGCGCACGCACGCGCGCATGCATTACTGAGGACTGAACCCAGGGGCATTCTATCTCTGAGCTACACCCTCAGCGCCATTTTATTCTTATTTTGAAACAGAGTCTCACTAAGTTACCATGCACTGCTGGCCCGTTTCAGCTTCCCAAGTACTGGGATTCCAAGCATGTGCCTCTAGGACTGGCTTCAATTTTATTTTAAAGTAATTTTCCTAAGTGAAAAGGAAAAACTATTCCAACTAGGGGACACATTCCCAAAGGCAGGAAAATGTGATGTGTTCAAAAAACTAAAAGAATCCCTTGGTGGCTAGAAGCCCTTGAGGAAACAAGAGAACATACAAAACTTGAGAAAGGAAGGATGTGATAAAGTCAGAAACTTGGCATCCTCGCTGTGGAGGGTGTTCGGGGACCCTGCTCTCTCTTTTTTTTTTTTTTTTGCGGTACCGGGGATTGAACCCAGGGGCGTTCTACCTCCGCGCTACGCCCCCAC